>VDFB02054562.1:108505-130229 GCA_007258455.2 Sequoia sempervirens
GCAAGGTGAGAGGAAGGATTAGACAAGATCATGACAAGTGTCTTAATCCTATAACATGAGACAACTAACTCATAACAACCTAGGATAAGATAAGATTTAGAAATGACAACTAAGACTTCTAGAAGGAATCTTATAATCCTAAGTAAACTTAACATGTGAATATGTCTCCTAAGTCCCTAGTAAGGAAATTAACTAGGTATAGGACATTTATTCACACCAACACTCTTGTACTGCAACCCTAGGAGGAATATTATTATGCAAAATAAAAGGTGGCCCCAACTCACAGGCCATGTTAGGTACCTACTACAATGCAAATGAAATCTCTCTGCAAATAGAGAAAAGGAGAAAACTAGGTGGAAAAAACTCCTCTCCAAAAAGAGAGAAAAGTAAAACAAAAAAAACATGCCATGGGTGGTTTGTTGTGTGGGATTCTTATTTGAAATCACAACCTTCTCTACCTTCATGCAAGTGTTCCTTTTGTTTGTACAACCTTGTACTTCTTCATGCACCATTTGATGTCACTAGTTCTTCTTCATGCACTACATTTTGACATTTAGTTTCAGTGGACCTATCATATCTCTTCCTTCTTCACATTATGGGGGTTATTATATTGTTGGTGCTAATGCGTCCTTGGTTTCGTGTTGGAGTGATATGTATATAGTATTTGTTCCCATGTACTAATCGGATGCATTGTACATCAACAACTAGTTACCCATGCATTTTAGTGAGACAAAGCATTTACCATATAGACATTATTGCATTCCTATTTTTGGGGATGACCTTCTATTTTCAATTGATTAGTGTTCTTCAGACTATTGGTACCTGCGCTATATATATCTTCGAGTTCTAGATGTTTTCCTTTGTTTACCATTTGATTCAAGTAGTTTCATTAGGGACACTCATGTAGATTCTTATCTTCTTGATCATGATCATCATCTATTTCAGAGGAGGTTCTTCTTTCAACACCATAACAGTCATTCTTTGATAGTGTTTGCAATTCTTCATGCTTTAGTGGTGTTCTTCATGTTCATCCTTTGTTCCTACTCTTTTGGGACTTTTTTTAAGGCTTCTTAGACCTTCACTTGTATTTCTCTCTTTTGGAGAGGAGTTTTTCCCATGAGGTTTTCTCCTTTTCTCTAGTTGTGAGAGATATTTTGTTTGTACATGGGTACCTCACAAGGCCTTGTTTTTCAAGACCCATCACACATTCATCTTTATAGTTTTGAGCTTCTCCATAAGTTTCACTTAAGGAGGGGTGTTAGAGTAAAAGGTGTGACTTGCAAGAACTTGCATGTTGCCTGTATGTGCTTGCATTCCACTGCATGAGAAGGAGAAGTTTTTTTAAGTCAAATTGTGTAAATTTCACAAAATTAGGTGTATCTTGGTTGTATGATCTCTATTTTTCAAAAATTTAATATCATCGCAAATTTGGTTGTGAACCTGATCCAGTGGAGGAATTTTTTCTAGATTCTGTCTCAATTTTTTTTATAGAAAGTTGAAGTCAAATCTTCTTTTTTGCACTTTTGGGGCATAGCTCAAGCATACAAAATTTATTTTTTACAAATGAATAGCCCTTAGAAAGGTGCTTTAGTTCTCTATCCAGATCTATAGACCATTTTTTGAGTAAAATAAACAAGTAAACAAAGAATTATATGAAGTGATTTTCTCCTTTTTTCATCATTTCTACTTTCAAAGTTGCATTAGGGTTTGGTTTTTTGTGTTATGAGGGTTATTTTTTCTTGCTTTATGTATCTACACACATTAGAGAACAACAAAACCTTCCCAAAAAAATTAACAACTTTAAAAACTATGGTGGACACCTCTTCTATTGAACATGTTATGTCACACAACTATCACATCTGGAAAGCTCATATGACCAAATTGCTCGTGTCCAAGGGTTTATGGTCCACTTTGGATAGTGTACAACCAACATTGACTTGTCAATTTGAGATTCTTCAACATTGGAACAAGATGGATGAGGCCATGGGACCGATTTCATTGCATGTTTCAAATAGTCTCCTATTTCATCTTGAGTCTTACACTACTCCTAGGGCTAAGTGGATGAAGTTCAATGATCTTTTTGGCACCATCAATGAGTTTTGACAAATCTATATTGAGGTAGAGTTGACTTCTTTAGTACCTAGTTCCTTCTCCTCCATTGAAGATTTCTTGGTGAAATTTAAGTCCCTCAAATCACTTTTGCAAGGTTGTGGGAAGAATAAAACTGACACAAAGTGTATTTATCTGATATTGTCTAAGCTTCAAGGCCCATTTCAGGTCTTCTCTTCCATGTTTTACTCTACCATGGATGCATTGGGTAATGCTTTTACCATGCCTACCTTTGAGGTTTTCTATGAGCATTTGACATGAGAACAATTAAAGTTTTTTTAGTTGGATGCTCTTTTAGGTTTGAAAAACCATGCCTTGGTAGCTTAGCCATGTAAGGGAATACAAAAGAAGAAATAAAAGCCTATGATAGGTTCATCAAGTAGTGTGAATCCCTCCAAGATAGCCTTGAAGTCAGAACAAAAACCACATTCTAATGCCAATCATGATAAGTCTTCTAAGTCTAGTGAGTCTTCCTCCAAGACAAAGAATAAATCAAATGAAACTTGTAGTTTTTGTGGGAAGGAAGTAAATCCAATTACTAGATATTGGAAGATATTAGAGCCTTTAGAGGAGGCCATACAAAAAAATAAAATCTCAACACCTCAGTCTTCTTCTACACATACAGAGAAAGATCATGCCTTTTTTTCATGGGCCTTGCCTTCAAAATCTAGATGGATACTTGATTATGGTGCTTCTCACCATATGACACATACCCAATATTTTGTTACCACTCTTTCACATTGTGCCACTTCATAGATTTCAATTGGTGACTCCACTCAACTTTTAGTTTTGGGTTCAGGTATTGTCCCATTGGAAGGTGGTTGTATTCAAGATGTTCTTGTTGTTCCTAAAATTTCAACTAACCTCCTTTCAATTTATTAGATTTGTCATTTTGGCACTAGTAGGACATTTGAGTTATCATCACATGATGTGGTTATTTGAGACCTCCATGATCCTAATATTTTTGTGGCTACTGGTAGTGTTGATTATGCATCACAACTATACATATTTGATGGATTTGAGAGCTTGGATAGTTCTAGTTCATCCTATTGTGCATTTTGTACACACACCCCACTAAAAGTAGGGACCCCCTTTTTTTTCTTTTCCCTCTCTGGTTGCTCATTCTTGCTTCAAGGACTAGTCATATTTGGTACTTACTAGGTCTACATAAATTTACCCTTTGGGCAGTGACTTTTCTTTTCATTTGGGTTCTGGGGTCATTTTCCTTCTCCATGTGATGACTTACTGATGGTTTCAAATCATAATATTTTACCCTTGGCCTTTGCATGATGTTTTCCCCATATACCAAGTTGATTTGCATTTAAAAGTATAAGTTTTAGCTTTTATAGAAAATATGTGCAGGAATGTTGTTGCAGAAAACCATTTGCATGTTTTCAATGCATCAATGTCGAAGCCTCCGGCTTCTTCTTTGCTCCAGCCTGCAAACTTCTAGCTTCCACAATCTCATTTTCTGTAATTCTAGAAAAGGGAAAAAATTTCAAGTATTAAGATTAGACTCCCTACATATCCATTTTCCCATGTGCTCAAATAGATAAATCCCAAAAAAAACTAAGTGTTAAGGGGCCTTGAGTAAAACCATTTATGGGCTTCCAGTGCACCAACATCAGAGCCTCTGGCTTCCACATTGCTCTAACCCACAAACCTCTAGCTTCCACAGTCACATTTCCATAATTTTAGAAAAGGGAAAAATCATCAAGTATTAAGCTTAGACATCCTTCATATCTATTTCCCCACATGCTCAAATAGATAAGTCCCAAAAATACTAAGTGTTAGGACCATGAGAAAAATTGTTTGCGGGTTTCCAATGCAACGACTCTAAAGCCTCCGACTTTCGTAATGCTTTGGCTTGTAAGCCTCCAACTTCCATAGTCAGATTTTCCTAAATGTTAGAAATGGGTAAAATCATCAAGTACTAATCCCAAATGCTCTTCATATTCATTTTCCAACATGCTAAAATGGATAAACTCAAAATTTATTGTGTTGGGGCCTTGGGGAAAACTTTGTGTAGGTTTCTAGTGCACCGACACTAGAGCCTCTGGCTTCCACATCACTCTGGACCATAAGTCTTTGACTTCCACAGTCGGGTTTTTTTAAACTCAAGAAATGAGTGAAAACTTTAAGTATTGAACATTTAGTGCCTTTAATATCCAAGTCCCCACGTGCCTAAATAAGTTGGATCCAAAATGACTAAGTTTTGAAACATTACGAAAATTGGATTACAAAATTCGACAGTGGTGGCACCATGTATGATGACTTCCACATTGCTCCAGCTCACATACCTTGGCTTTTGCATTGCTCCAACCCACAAGCCTTTAGCTTCCACATTGCTCTGATTTTCAAGTCTCTAGCTTCTACATTTCTCTAGACTACAAATCTTTAGCTTCTGCATTGCTCTGATCTGCAGTGGTCTAATTACCTCAAAAGTAGAAATTTCACTTGTTGGCGCCGAACCCTCTAGCTTTTGCATTCCTCTGGATCACAAACCTTTGCATTTCGCATTGCCCAACTTGCAAGTCTTTGGCTTCCACATTATTTTGGCCCACAAGTCTCTAGCTTCTGCATTGTTTTGGCTTGCAAGTCTCTAGCTTCCACATTGCTCCGACCCACAGTAGTCCAATTCCCTCAAAAGTGGAAATTTCACTCATCAACATTGAAGGCTCCATCTTCCGCATTGCTTTAGCCCATAAACCTTCAATTTGCTCAAAAGTCAATTTCCTAAACTGGAAAATCTCTTGAAGAGGAAAGTTTCTCGAAATGCAATTTTTTCTCAAAATGGAAAATTTTCTTGAAATTGAAAATTTCTCGAAATAGAAATTTTTCCCAAAATGGAAATTTTTCTTGAAATATATTTTTTTCCAAAAATAGAAAATTTCCTAAAATGGAATTTTTTTTCAAAAAATGAAAATTTATTGATGGACTATAATTGATAAATTTTAATATTTTAAATAAGGAAAATTTATCATTTCTAGAGGCTTAAATTATGATATTTTATGACACAAGTGCTATTCAAGATGCTCAAAAGGATAAAGGTGTTGGTATAGTTCATCATTGATGTCAAAGGTGAGGTACATGAAGTCAAATATGGATGCAAGGTTTCAAGGTGATTGGTATGTTGGTATCATAGGTATATGGTTGTTGGTGATTAACATGATATACATGATATGTGGCACACATGTGACATACATATACTGGCAACTACATTTGAGATGATTTCCTTTGTTTGCACTCCCAAGTTGGTCAAGTTGACCTGCATACATTGGCATTTGTACATTCTCATATGAGAAACAAGTCTATGTTTAGTGTGAGTCTCTATGTGGCTTATATGTATATTTTCCATCATTTATAAAGTGATAACAACTCTTAGTTAGATGCTGATGAAGACCTGCAACATGGACATATCCTAAGGCATAATAGATATTTGCTTCTTATTTTGGTTATTAAGGTGGTTTTCTCCATTCCAGTCCTTTGCTGATATTGGTGTTTGGCTTACAATGTTATAAGGTTACTTGTAGAACATATACTATGGTCTTAGTTTTTCTATACTTACATTGTGATGAGGATTCAGGTTAAAATTTAAAAGGTCTATCGACCTTATCATTTGCATCTCATTTTTTTTTAAGGCTTTGAAAATTGTATCCTTAGTATTACTTGTATTAAGGAATTATTGTCACTTACACCACATATGGTGATGGGCACTTAAAGTGACATAAGGTTTTTATTGGAAAAACAAAAATTAAAAAGAGTCCTTGGCGAGCATGCTAAACCATGAGGCATAAAGGTTAACTTAAGCCTGAGGCTATCGAGCATACTAAAGGGTAATAGCTTATTTTCAAAGTTTTTGAGAAAGGAATTTGTGGTTTCGTTATTTCAAAGCCCAAATTAGGGAATGAGAGACAGAGGCTCACAAGGAAAACACTAGGGTTTTCTATGATGTTTAATAAAATCAGGTTGAATGTTGTTGGTGGTTTGGAATGATGATGGTGTCAACAGCTTGAAGTGACAGTTATCAAGTTTTTAAGGCTTACTTTTTAGTTGGTTTTTCACCGACTCAGGTATTTGAAAAATTATTTGATTACAAGCCACATTTTGTTAAGGAAAGGATTAGTTTAAAAAAAGAGGCATGAAAGAGTTGTTTGGCATATCATCTTTTAGTTATAGCAGGATTATTGCAACTAGTTTTATAAACAAATTCTTTGTGTTCGAAATTGTGTTGTTAAGGATCTTTATGGGCTTAACCTGTGTTGGTTATGATATAAACCCTTTTAGGGTTTCTAGATGTTACTTGCAGGGATTAGTTACAAACTCTTTAGTTAATTCATTTAGGGTTTCTACAACCCTAATCTGGTTGGTTTTGGTTTTACAATTTTAAAAACTACATTTGAAGGCAGTGGCCATAAAGATAACTATCAATTTTTCTGTGGTGTTACTCTCGAGAAGAATGAAAAAGAGATTTCATGACTATTCTTTAAAGACTTTGTGCAGAGGTTGTTTCATATTGAAAAACTGATTATCATTCTAGAATATGTTGTCATTTTTATACAACATTCTTCAATGTGCTTATTGAAAAATATATTTATGGTCTTCTATTGAGATTCTAGGACTGCAAATTGCACTTCTAGGGTTCTGATAGAATACTATAATTTTTATGCATTGTAAAGGAGTTGGTGCTCCTGAACTTTGTAGAGTTGGTGTTCTAAGTGAATAAAGAGAAATATTTTTCAAGTGGTTTTTATTCCCCAAGAGGATTTCCCACTCAGGACATATAATGTGTTATGTGATGAGTCTTTGTGTGATTTTTTTTCATGTCTATCCAATTTTCATAAGTTATCAGATGCATTAATATCTATTATCAATTTTTATTTCTGCATTGTTAATGTATTCTGTTACACAAATTTTCACAGTCATATGTTGCAAATTGGTTTAAAAATTTTATTTAACCAAACATGTTTTGCATGTTGTGATGAAAAGAATTTAGTCTATCACATCACATGTTCATTCATTGATTCATAGTTCAAGGCCATTATGTTTCAATCTATCATAATGTACTAAAGCTCTTTGTTGTTTCAATGTTTATCATATGTCATTCAGTTGCACAGTTGTTGTAGTGTCTCATAAAGCTACAATGAAATTTGGTGGTCTTAAAGTGATTCAATGATGTTGGTCTTCATGTACATAGTCTTATGAGTTTCTCCTATTTTTTCATCATGCTTTGATTGTTAAATAATGTCAGTCACATCTTTGGCAAGTACAAGATATCTCACACAGGTTATATTGGCATAAGTTGTCTAAATGAACTGAGTTAATATTGTCATATCTTTGTTTACCTCTTTTCATGAATGCTCTTAAAGTGATTACTTTGCTCTGTTATCAACAAAAAGGATATCTAATTTAAAATTCTTTGTCAAATTTTTAAAAGTTTTGAATTTTAGGTCTATCTATCAGACATTGATTCACCCCCCCTTCTCAATATTTTTCCATACTCCAACAAGTGGTATCAGAGCCATACTCGTGCATAAGTCTAACCAACTTTTGGTTTCCTGGTCGTGGAGTATTTGTTATGGATAAGTGTAAAGGAAACAAAGGTCAAAAGAAAACCACTAGTGTTAAACAAAAAGTTGATCAACCAACCCCTATCAAGTCTAGTGAAGTTTTGTCTCAAGAAATACCCTTTCCAGTTGATACTAAAAGTGATCTTGTAGTTGGAGAAGAAGGTGATCACTTAGTAAGTGACTTTGAACAAGAATTTGGTGAAAAGGAATGTGAAGGTGATGGGTTTGAAGTTGATTTGGAAGGAGAACTGCTTGATGCCTTAGATGAACTTAAAAGGCTTAAATAGGAAAATCAGTATCTCAAGGTACGCTTACAAGAAAGTGTTGATGTCATTAAAGTTGTAATACAAAATCATAATGATGATAAAAAGATTATTGAATTTCTGAAAGCTCAAATGGTTGATAGAAAAAGGACTGAAGAGGGATTGGAAGTCAAGTTAAAAGACAAGGATGAATTGTGTAATAAACTAGAAAATGAGGTTGCTTCATTGAAGAAAAGTTCAGATAATGGTTCCTTGTGAAAAGAACTAACTCTTGAAGATGGCATGATTATAAGTCAAAAAATTGAAATTGAGGAATGTAAAAGGATAGAAGATATTGTAAGGTATGATTTGGAGGTTAAAAAGATTGAATGTATAAAAATTGAAGGATAAGTAGTTACATTAAGGAAAGAGCTTGAAAGTGTCAAGGTTCAATCAGGTAAAAATCAGAAATTTGATTGTAGTATTAATCTATTGAATGAGATGTTGGACAGGAAAAAGCATTCTAAGGATCCTACAGGATTGGGCTATGAGGTTGGAAAAATCTCTATAGAACAATCTAAACATGAGATAGTGTTTTCTACTGTAGATGGAAAGAGGTTTACAGTCAAGCAAACACCAAGAATGAAGGTTGATCTTGGTTACCATATTGTTGCACCGAAGGATAACACTGCTGCTAGAAGACAATTTAAAGGAATTCACAGAGAAAGGAGAAATGTTTTCAGATCTTCACATCCTTGGCATGATCAGTCATTTAGGTACAATTATTTCCTATTCCATGGTTACTGCTATTCATGTCATGCTTATGGACATTGGGCTAGAGATTGTGAAAGTTATGTCAGAAATGATTGTAGTTTGTCAAATCAGAATCATGGCACTATATGTTATATCTGTCACAAAGTTGGTCATGTAGAAATTAACTTTTGGTGGGATGATAAGAATGGTAATGGAAGTTCTTACAAAATTCCTAGAAGAAGTTATCATTCTTTTGGTTCAGATCATAATGTCATGTGTTATAGATGTAACTGGTTTGGACATAGAGCTTAGTCTTGTAGAAATCATTTGTTGAGGTCATCTAGACATAACAAAAGAAAAAATACCCTGGCCAAGCAACATTAGGCAGATATCTTGGACAAGAAGAAGATAGGTGTTAAGGAGGTTTGGAGAAGAAAGGAAAACCAAGAGAAGGATGAATTAAGTCTTGTGCATATTGCACAAGTGAACTCTACTAGTGCATAAAGAGAAGCATGAGGTTAGGGGGAATCTATTTTGGTAACATATTTTACCCCTATGAAGTCAAGAATGAGGTATGACAACATGCATTTGCTATTGGAGGTATAAGAAGTAAAGATTTTTTTTGAAAATTTCAATTTTTTATTCTATTTTATTTTGATTGAATTGGTTATGAAGGTTTGCATATGATATTGGAGGTATATGTTTCTGAAAAATTCAAAAGAAGTAAATAGCCAACTTGTTAAATAAGAGGTCTCAAATTTTGACAGTTTTGGATATAACAGAGATCATCATGATTATTGTACTGTGCATAACAGATTTGTTGTTATAGGTTGTTAAGGTTTATGTGCTAATTTGATGGAGCCTTTCATTTCCTATCATTTAGGAAACAGGAAGGATTAAGCTAATGAATATTCTTGTATCATGATCTTCTAAAGTTGTTCTCACCATCTTTTATGTGTTTCCACTGACACATTCATTGTTGGAATTCAAGTTTGAAAGTACAATGACAGTTCTTTGGTGAGTTTGATGCTTTGATGGCTCAATTCATAAGGTGTAGATGATCATGAGGATTTTTTTTCAGTCCTTTGTCTACATAAAAGAGATGTTTGAGTTGCTTATCTTTGATGACTCAAAATCATTCATTAATATTGGTATTAGTGTATTATGGTTTAACTATTCATAAGTTGAAAATGTCATATGTAGTTTGGGGTCATGCATATTTGGCATCTACATAGGATGTTGAAATCAGGTTAAATATGCCTTTGTTATTGACATACTGGTGCATCTTATGAAAAACTTGATGATAGGCTATCTGAATTTCTTCTTGACTGCATTTTAAGGCTTACTATTTTTATGTTAAGATTGTTATTGATCAAACTTTGAATACATCTTGATAATTCATTGTCACTAAGAACAATTGGTTGAGTAACAAAGATAAATGTTTTTCATTGGTTTGCACTCATACTCTTGGAAGATTGTAGATTCATGTTTGAAGTTAAGTGTTCTCATTCAAAGAGAGCATTTTAGAGGTGTTATGAATCAAGGTTGTTTTCAAGGAGATGAAGATTCATAGAGATAATCTTGAAAATGGTATAGATAGTTGTGAGGAGAATTTATGCAAATGCAAAGCAGTATCAGATGATAAAGATTCTAGAGGACAGTGAAGTCTACTGACATGACAAAAGATAGTTGTCAATATTATTGCTGATTTATGATATTCATATGATCTAGTGATGGTGCAATCTTTATGGGTGAATGATTGTTTAAGAAAAGAATTCATCTCTTTGCATATTTTTTTCAGTAATCAAGGTGTGAGCTATATGTTTTATGGATTTGATGTCTTGAAATGAGTTTTATATCTAAAATAATGAGGAGACTGTAAAATATTTATGCATCTATGATCTTGAACATTTCACAAGTTACTGTAATAGTGATGGGCTCTTACAAAGGGAAAAAAATGTGTTCAAGATTGTCATGTGGTTTCTATGTCATTGTTTTACAATGTGAGCATTTGTTTCTCTTGACAGTTTGTATCTTGTACACAGTATATTGAACTAAGAATGATGGAAATGGTCACAGTGAACAAGCAAGGACTATGAGGTCTTGAAAGCAAGCATATCATAACAAGTAGTGGTGGTACAGGGTCATCTATGCTAGTTTGGAGTCATGTATTCATGAGATAAGTTGGGGTTGCAGACATAATAATGTGATTGGTGACAAAACATTGCACTCTTAGGATAGTGATCATGTTGTGTTTTTGTATCCTAATATTGTTGCAGTTGCAAGTGTCCTAGTAAATATATGTAGAAGAAGAAGGTGACAGTGTGTTTTTACAAGGTACTCTTGCAAGGAGGAGTTTGAATTTGGTATGGCCATGATAGACATGTATGTAAGAGTAGTAGTTTTTGTGAGACTATAATTGTGATTTCTTTGTGATAGTGTTATAATATCCTTGGTTCAAATATTTGTTTCATGTTTGATATATGTTGGATTCTTGGTATCTTCCTTGAAGCATGGTAAACATATTAGAACAATAATGTGCCTATAAAATGAAATGATGCTTCTTTCCTTGGTCATGAGTGGAATAGACTGTAGGAGTCCTCAATCACATGAGACAGTGATTCATATTAGCATCCTAAAAACAATTTTCAAATTGTTATTGACATGGCGAGTAGTATTAGTGATGATCCTATGTTGTCAAGATAATGATCAACTTGTTTATGATTATGAATCTCTTTCTAAGTCAAAACACTTGTTGCTTGGTTGATCTTACCTGACTAATCCAATGCAGATAGTAGCCTAATTCAATTGCTAATATTAAATGGTTTGTGTATACACGATAGGGGATATTCTTGGAAAGTTGATTCCTTTATCATTTGATGTCAAAGGGGGAGAGAGAGAATGGAGTGTTTGTAGTTTTTCCATTAATGAAAAATGGGGAGTTTGTTGGTATAGTTTGTCATTGATGTGAAAGGTGAGGTACATGAAGTCAAATATGGATGCAAGGTTTCAAGATGATTGGTATGTTGGTATCACAGGTATATGGTTGTTGGTGATTGAAATGATATACATGATATCTGACACACATATGACATACATATACTGGAAGATACATTTGAGATGATTTCCTTTGTTTACATTCCTAGGGTGGTCAAGTTGACCTGCATACATTGGTGTTTGTACATTCTCATATGAGCAGCAAGTCTATGTTTAGTGTGAGTCTCCATGTGGCTTATTTGTATATTTTCCATCATTTATAAAGTGATAACATCTCTCAGCTAGATGTTGATGAAGACCTATAGAATGGACATTTCCTAAGGCATAACAGATATTTGCTTCTCATTTTGGTTATTATGTTGGTTTTCTCCATCCCAATCCTTTGCTGATATTGGTGCTTGGCTTACAATGTTATAAGGTTACTTGTAGAACATATACTATGGTCTTAGTTGTTCTATGCTTACATTGTGATGAGAATTCAGGTTAAAATTTAAAAGTTCTATCAACCTTATCATTTGCATCTCATATGATTTTTTTTAAGGCTTTGAAAATCGTATCCTTAGTATTACTTGTATTAAGGCATTATTGTCACTTACACCACATATGGTGACGTGCACTTAAAGTGACATAAGGTTTTTATTGGAAAAACAAAAATTAAAAAGAGTCCTTGGCGGGCATGCTAAACCATGAGGCATAAAGGTTAACTTAAGCCCGAGGCTATCAGGCATACTAAAGTGTAATAGCTTATTTTCAAAAATTTTGAGAAAGGCATTTGTGGTTTCATTATTTCAAAGCCCACATTAGGGCATGAGAGGCAGAGGCTCACATGGAAAATGCTAGGGTTTGCTATGATGTTTGATAAAATCAGGTTGAATGTTGTCAGCAATTTGGAATGATGATGGTGTCAACAACTTGAAGTGACAAATCTCAAATACAGTGGAAGTTGGTTTCTACCGGTTGGACAGTTATCAAGTTTTTAAGGCTTACTTTTTAGTTGGTTTTTCACTGACTCGGGTATTTGAAAAATTATTTGATTACAGGCCACATTTTTTAAAGGAAAGGATTAGTTTAAAAAAAGAGGCATGAAAGAGTTGTTTTGCATATCATCTTTTAGTTATAGCAATATTATTACAACTAGTTTTATAAACAAATTCTTTGTGTTCAAAATGGTGTTGTTAAGGATCTTTATGGGCTTAACCTATGTTGGTTATGATATAAACCCTTTTAGGGTTTTTGGATATTACTTGCAGGGATTAGTTACAAACTCTTCAGTTAATTCATTTAGGGTTTCGACAACCCTAATCCGGTTGGTTTTGGTTTTACAATTTTAAAAACTGCATTTGAAGGCAATGGCTATAAAAGATAACTATTAGTTTTTTTGTGGTATTACTCTCGAGAAGAATGAAAAAGAGATTTCATGACTATTCTTTAAAGACTTTGTGTAGAGGTTGTTTCATATTGAAAAATAGATTATCATTCTAGAAGATGTCATTTTTATACAACATTCTTCAATGTGCTAATTGAAAAATATATTTATGGTCTTCTTTTGAGATTCTAGGACTGTAAATTGCACTTCTAGGGTTTTGATAGAATATTGTAATTGTTATGCATTGTAAAGGAGTTGGTGCTGTTAGATATGTTGTGATCATATGGTTTGTCCTTGATGACAAAATCCCTTTCAGTTGATTCTACTTGTTGACTTTTCAGATTGGTTTCTCATGCTTTATCTTGATATAGTTTTGTCTATATGGTTTACATGTCTTGGCATTCAGTGGACAGTTTACATTCAAGAATTTTAATATCTTATGGTACTGATCAGTTTGAGCTTCGTGCAGTCTCAGGTTATCTTTTGTACATTGTTTCGGTGACAAGAAAGAACATATCGGCATGAGAATGCTTTGGGTCCCCGATCCATTTCTCTGATAAAGTTTGTGTTGCCTATCGGCAAGACATTTCTGATGTCATAACGATTTGATTTTACATACAGGAAGCTTTCGGCGTGACATTGATCATGGTCTTGGCGACAGAAGAAAAGTCTATCGGCATGAGGTTTGTTCACTGCTAGAGGTCTTACCAAATGAGTCAGGTCTCACCGACTAATACATGAGGTGGTTCATCGGCATAAGTAATCCCTATCGACATGTTGTTTCATCGAGCGCTTTGTGTCTTGGCGACCGGCACAAGAAAGTTCATATCGGCATAAGTTATACCATCGGAATGATGTCTTAGCGAAGACATATTGTCTCACCGACCGAAGGAAGATGAACTTATCGGCAGGAGTTTTGTTATCGGGGTAGTGTCTCATCGAACTTGAAATGTCTCCCCGACTAGTGCATGTGGAAGTCTATCGACGAGAGTTGTGGCATCATTATATGGTCATAGCGAACTCTTTTGGTCTCACCGACGGGCGCATTAAAAGTTTCACTTCGTCCAGACTTGGAGTATTCGGTTTAGTATCTAGCGAATTCAAGTGTGTCTCACCGACCGTATGCATATGGAGACTTATCGGTAAAACTAATGGCTATCGATATAATGTCTTGGCGAGGTTTTCTTGTCTTGTCGACTGACAACGTAAAGGTATGCATCTTGGTAAGAGTTTGTGCATCAAAGAAAGGTCTTGGCGAATTCGATTTGTTACATCGACCGAAAACATAAAGGTAGTCTCTTTAGTAAGAGCTAGGGTTTTCGGCGAGAGGTCTCGGCGAGTGACCTTCGGTCTCGCCAATGGAACATAAAGGGACTTTGTCGGCATAAGATCTGGATTGTCTCAGCGACACCAGATGAAAGGATGACTTTCGATATGACTCAAGTATTCTATGAGAGGTCTCCCCGACATTGATATGTCTCACCGATGGAATACAAATTGTCTTTGTCAGTATGAGAATTGAATTCTCTTAGTGATCTAAGGTGTTCGGGTTGTTTTGGTATGACACAATACAATCTACGAGAGGTCTCCAAGATGTTGGCATGTTACACCAACCCGCTTGGGATAGATGGTCTCATCGGCAAGAAAAAACATGTGTCACGGCAACTAATGTGTATCAAGTGGGGTTTCGGTAAAAAAAAAGGTATTCTATATAATGTCTCCTCGACTGTTGAAGGTTACAGTGACAAACAGAGGGATGAATGACTAGCGATAAAGTTGCCTTCAGCATAGGTATTGATTTATCTCTGCGAACAGGAATGATCACATGGGATTTCAGTAAGACACATGATGCTCTACAAGATGTCACCCCCACTACACATTGTCTTGGCAAAGGTGGATGAAGGACACATCTCGGCGAGAGTGTGCTTTTGTCACAGTGACTCAGAATGGATAAGGTTTAAGTCTTTCGGTGAAACTTGATGTGGCCTGTGAGAGGACTTGCCGACTTCTCTGGGTCACAGCAAAAAAAAATAAGGAAAAAGAAACGTAGCTCGCATAAGGTCATAGCGAATCACAAAGAACACATGGTGATTGTTGTCTCAGCGAATGATTTTTGAAAACTCATACACTGTGGCCGACATGGATTTTTCTAAGTATAGTTGCATGCCGACTTCTTTGGTTGGCATCAAATCTCTAGAAAAATATTCTTTGAGATTTCAGAGGATATGATTTTTTGTTAGTGGGCAGTCATGGCTTTGTTGAAAATCTTTCTATTACAATTTGAAATCTCCTGATTCAGCACAGAAATTAAAAGCTCTATGGATAGGCGTTACTCTGATTTTTACCATAATCTACAGATCATTATGAATCAGCTTCATATTCTAATAATAGCAAGAGAGTTTCAGAGTCTTGTGAAAAATGCTTGTTGAAGATTTCTTGATAACAGTCATACTTGAAATGTATATAAAAACTAGTGTTGAAAACTGTGAATGTGTTGTTGGCCAGTAATTCGGCGAGATAGTTATTTTGGCCATGTCAAGAGATGTATCAGAAAATTCTATAATACAAGAGTTGGATTCTTAGGGTATTAAGGTGATAAGAGTGTTGAGTTTCTTGAGCCTACTTGAAAACAGAGTGATCCTCTGATATTATTATTGTAATTCTAAAATCTGGGTAAGGGGTTGGTGCTCCTTGAGATTGGTGTCTCTAAATGAGGGGTTGGTGCTCCTTGAGTTGGTGCTCAAAAATTAGCCTATAAGGCATTGTTAATAGTGGTTTTGAAGATTAAGCCCATTAAAGGGCGGTTTAAGTGGTTTTTCTACCCAGGAGGTTTTCCACTTTCGGCAAATCTTTTGTCTCTTTTTTCTTTTATTGTGCTCCACTTTGCACTACGTATTGTTGTTGTTTCAGTTCCTTTGTTGGGTTTATTACTGTTCTCCAATTATGTTTATGAATGATTACATTCCAACTCATGAATGCATTGTCGAGTAATATTGAGATCAAATCCTAGCTATGTTTTGGAAATGAAGAATATCTCACTCAAATCATATTTTTATAAGTTGTGAAATATATTGAGTTAATGTTGTCATATCTTTGTGCTTTCAAAAGTGATTACTTTTATCTATTGTTGAAAGAAAGGGAAATTAGAATTAAAAATCTTGGTTGAAGTTGAAAAAGTTTAGACACTGATTCACCCCTTCTCAGTGTCTATCCATAACTCCAACAATTGGTATCAGAGCGTAGGGTCCTCTGATAGGTCTAAACCACCTAGGATTGTTCCTGGTTTCCTGGAGTACTTTGGTTAATATGGGAAAGAATAGAAGGAATAATGGAAAAAGATGTTCTTAGCAAAATGCTATTCATCATGTTCAACCTGAATCTAGTATAAGGAATAACGAGGAAGAGTTCATAAACAGTAGCTTTGAAATTGTAGAGTTGTTGAGTTAAAATGACACTAAGAGGGGGTGAATCGGTGTCTTAACTATTTGACTGATTTTTAAAATATTCAAACACACAGCTCAGATTTGTTCTCAATATCATTCTGATTAAAGCATTCATGAGTTGAATGTAATCATTCATAAATAGAATTGAGAAAAATAATGACCCAAGTGTGACCTAAAACAACAACAGCAAAGTAGAATAGAGAGAACATAGAAGAACAAAGAGACACAATATTTTTCCTGAAAGTGGAAAACCTCGGGTATAAAACCACTCCCTAAATGCCTTCTAGGCTTAATCTTTTAATCAACTGTTCACAATGCCTTATAGGATGATTTTTGAGCACCCACTCAAGGAGCATCAACCCCTCATTTAGAGATATCTATCTCAAGGAGTACCAACCCCTCAAATTATCTTTTGAACAATAGTAATGATTTAGAGGATTTCTCTATTTTTAGTTAAGCACATATCTCTCTGTTTTCTTGTCTACAGAATACTTTAAAGATTCAATAACTGAATCCCTAAAATACCTCATAGAAAAGAAATTTACAATCTCTGCATTTTTATTCAAATTTTTATTGCAGAGTTTTATCATACATTTTCATACAGCCCAAGAATGATAATCTCAGAATTACAATAACAGCCGAACAGAAAACTTAGTTTTCTGCTCCTATTTATAAATGCCAGAAAAGTAACAGACTGCAGAAGTAACGACAGAACAACCAACCAAAACAAGAGCCATTTCACCCAGCTTCTGAAACTTGTGAGATTGTTTCTCAGACAAATCTGTAACTCCCATGGCTCCATCAACCACTATCGAGCATCCAACCAGAGAGGCGCATCAAACAAACCTTCCATAGACCTCTGTAGAAGTCGTTACAGTCAGCAACAATAGAAACGTAAACATTCATGATGGTGGCCAGGTTAGGGTTCGATACCCAGCTTAAGAGAATAAACTCAAAAAGTTTTCCCTAATCTTTTCAATTCAAATGATGACACGTTATGCCGTAGGCAACTCTAACGTTGCTAGACAACCTTATGGTTGTCGCTTTCGCCAAGAACCACCAAAGTCAGAGAGAAGATATATCGAATACAACATGCTACGCTGATGGTCTTCCTTAGTAAAACATTCTTTCATTGAGACATGAGGAAACTTCTTACCGAGATGCCCTTTTAGTTTCATTCACAATCGCTGTAACAGACAACTTTCGAGGAGACCTCTTGGAGAACAAACTTTGTCATTCTGAAAGACATTCGATACACATTGTCACTGTGACAATTCAACACCTATGTCAAAGGCCTTTATCATTTCCAAGTCGCCAAGACTATACATAGTTGGGGAGACACTATATAGACTGCTCCATGTTTCACCGTAACTCCACATGATACACATTGGTCGCTGTGACAAATGGTTTTTCTTATCGACGAGCCTTCTATCTTGTTTTAACACTGTCACTGTAACCTAATGCTTTCGCTGAAAGCCTTTCATTCGCCTTTGCCATGACTTTCCACAGTCGGAGAGATATTATATTGAACACAATATGTTTCACCGAGAGCCCTTAATATTTTCCATCAGCGAGACCTACAGGGTTCGTTATGACATTATACCGAAGAAAAAAAAATTCCAATAAGACCCTTTTTGAACACAGTCGGTAAGACAATATGTCTTCAGAGAGACCATATGCCGATTACAACACTCCTGTCAAAAGACATCCACATGCATTAGTCGGATAGACATAACCTTTTCACTATGACCTCAGCCCGACGGCCAAGCTCATGCCGATAGAGATTCTTTCCTGTGTCGGTCGGTGTGACAAACCAATATCATTGAGACCACATACCGACTGATTTAACTTATGCCGATATAACTATTGTCACTGAGACAACAAACAATGTTACGCCGAAAGCTGCTACAATGTTAAATTCAATCGACATAACATTAGAAATGTCTTGCCGATAGGCAACTTAGACATTTCAAAGTGGATCGAGGAGACCCTACCATACTCATGCCGATATGTGAAAGCCTGTGAAATGCAAAGAGAACCATCCTGACAAAGAATACCAACTTACAAGTTTCGTCAGACATAGAAATAGTATTCATAGCGTGAACCAGAATTCTTATCACCATCTTGAAATTTAAACATAACAAATAACTTTCTGTAAAAGCCAAGAGACATCAAAGAAGTGCCATTGTAAATCATAAGGATTAGGGATTTTGTCATCAAGGACAAACCATAAACACAACTGGAATCCAAACAAGAAAGTGGTCTGATCCGGAACCCCTACCAACAAAATTTATTATATGTTCATACTCTACTTTTAGGATCTGAAGTGTGGGCAACAGTTGAAAAGGGCTATTCTACATCTGCAACATCTCCTTCCACTCTTGAGGAGAAGAAAGCACTTGAATTCAATACCAGAGCTATAAATGCTATTTTTAATAACTTGCCAAATAAATTCATTACAAAAGTCATTCATTACAACAGTGCTAAGGAAGTTTGGGACAAGTTGATTGAAATGAATCAGAATAGTGAGTTACAAGAGGAGATATCTTTGGATATTGAAATAAGTTGTGAAACATCTGAGAGTGAAGAAGGTGTAAACCTTCATAGTTTTGAAAAGAAGTACAAGGAGATCATTAATGAATATTTAAATGATCAAGAAACTTGTGTAAAAGTAGATCAATCTTTGGATGAAGTTAACTCTGAACATGAATATGATGAACCAGAAAGTGAGGTTGATTTGGAAGGTGAACTCCTATGTGCCTTAGATACTATTAAGCAGCTTAGAAAATAAAACCAGTTTTTAACAAGACAGCTTTAGCAAGAAGAGTGTCCGGAAGTCAAGCAAAGACAAGGATGAATTGTGTAATAAATAAGAAAAAATGAGATTTGATTCTTTAAAGAAATATTCAGATAATGGTTCCTTGTTAAAATAACTAACTCTTAAGGATGATATGATTATAAGTCAGAAAATTGAAATTGAAGAATATAAGAGGATTGCAGATGTTGTGAGTTCTGATTTGGAGATTAAAAAGATTGTTTTTCTAAAACTTGAAGAAGTAGTTGCTTTAAGAAAAGAGCTTGAAAGTATCAATGCTCAATCTGGTAAAATTCAGAAATTTGATCATAGTACTAATATATTGAATGAGATGTTGAGCAGGAAAAAGCATTCTAAAGATCCTATAGGAGTGGGATATGAGGTTGTACAAAGCTCTGCAGACAAATCTAAACATGAAATAGTGTTTACTACTTCAGATGGAAAGAAGTTTATAGCCAAGCAAACACCAAGAATGAAGGTTGATCTTGGTTATAGTATTGCTGCATCAAAGGATAACATTGACACAAGAAAAAAATCTAAAGGTATTCAAAGAGAAAGGAAAAATGTCTTCAGATCTTCACATCCCTGGCATGATCATTCATCTCGTGCATAATCATTATTTCCAAGGATATTGTTATGTTTGTAATGAATATGGTCATAAGGAAATTGATTGCATAATATGGCCAAATAAGAATCATTCTAATGTCCCTAGAAATGAGGATGTGGTGTGTTACAACTGTAACAATTTTGATCACTTGAGAAGAGACTGTATAATGAATACAAGTGATAATAATGTAGGGAACAATTCTGGAAATGTCTGTAGGAAGTCTTCTATTTCTCAGAACAATCACAAAGTCATTTGTTTTAGATGTAATAACATTGGACATAAAGTATAGCAATGCAGATTCAATAGAAAGATAGGTAATTCAAGCAAAAAAGTGAAAAACTCTTCATTGGAGTGGAGAAGAAAGAGCAATCAAGATGACAAGAAGAGCAATAAAGGTGCATATGAGAAAACTCCTTGTGCACTCCTTGCACAAGTGTTGCCTTCCAGGTCTTGAGAAGAAGCAAAGACTCAGGGGGAGTCTATTATGGTAATATATTTTACCCCTATGGAGTCTAGAATGAGGTATGACATCTTGCATTTGCTTTTGGTGGTATAAGATGTTAAGGAATGTTTTTGTTTGGTCTAGTGGTTGACAGTTTTTCAGAAGTTCTTGAAATGACAGTGCACTTTGTTCTTAAATGAACTTTTTGGATGTTTGGGTTTTGGAAATAATGGTATGTCCTTATGACATCTTTGAGCAGTGTGGAGACATATAGATGAGTTCCTCAATATTTCCTGAGTATCAAATGTTATGAGTTATTTTTGTGATGATATTATTCGGTATTGCATGAAGAAGTTGAGTTAAGATTGTGTGCTGAATGAAGATAGTTACAATGTCTTTTGCAAGTTGTTATGAAGGAATTGAGTGTTTTGGTCTTCTGAGTATGGTACAGTGATCTAAGTAGGTTGCTACAACAGTCTTGAGAATTGTGTATGTTCATGGGATATGCTATGATGTTTGTGTTTCGATGAAGGAAGGTGACTGGTAGTATTAACCTCATCGTGTATGGCTGGGACCTATTTTTGAACTTTGAAATTGAGTGTTGTGTGTGAAAGTGAGTGCAAGTTATATATATGAAAGCTGCTTGAATTCATGTTTTGATAGAAACAAAAGGAGAGAGCTTTGGTGTGTTACCTTGAAGATAGATTATTTGCATGATGTTATTAAGTTTTTGATTTCGAAGTGGGAGTTATTGCATGGGTAGTTACTGCTGATTTCTCTGATAATTTTTGTGCATTTAAAGTGAGTAAAGTTGTGTTGTTACAATATGATGCTCTATCTTGCATTAGTGATGTGAAGTTATTCAATATGTTTGCTGCACTATTGCTCTATTTGCAGCCAGTTCTTATGGTATTTGGTTGGCTTCTCAGTTGTGTTTTCTAGCATTGCACATTCTTCTCCTCTATCCTTTGTCATTGAGGCAAAAAGGGGGAGAGTCATTTGTGTTTTTCCATCAAGGACAAAGGGGGAGTTTGTTGGATCTCAGTTGTGATCATATGGTTTGTCCTTGATGTCAAAACCCCTTTCAATTGATTCTACTTGTTGATTGTTTCAGATTGGTCTCTCATGCTTTATCTTGGTATAGTTTTGTCTATATGGTTTCCATGTTCTGGACATTCAAGGACAATTTGCTATCTGTAATTTTTAATATCTTAGTGGTACTAATCAGCTTTGAGCTTCGTAAGGCCACAAGTTATCTTTATTTGTACATTGTTTAGGTGACAAGAAACATATTTGCAGGAAAATGCTTGGGTCTCCATCCATTTCTCTATACAACGCCTCAGGTTGCCTATCGCCAGCGATTTAATGTCATAACGATTT
>VDFB02054562.1:130329-297815 GCA_007258455.2 Sequoia sempervirens
ATGAACCAGGCGGACAGGTCAATGAATCAAAAAGGAAAACAGAACGGGAACCAAACAAGGTCGGAGCCGGAACTAGGAAAGAGACGGGGTTAGAGTCGGAGTCAGAGAAAGAAACGAAAACAAAATTGACCACCCGAGACCAAAACCAAACCTGGATCCGCCTCCGCAAAAGAAAAAGGAAGGGAGATGGGAGCGGAACATTACCCGAAATTGGAATGTTCCAAAACCTGTTCTCATTCTAATCCTGCGCCCGCCAAAGGAAACAAACCCAAAAAAAGGGGAAGAACACGGAGAGGAAAATGACCAGTGACCGACATAGGGCATAAAGGAAAAGAAACACCAAACATGTGGAATCAGAACCGGGATGGATGTGTGAACAGGAATTAGAACTTCAAAATTTGGAAAAGTTCTAGTTTCGTTCAAGCATCGTTCCACCCCCCGATTCTGAAAGAAAACCAAGGCAAGCAAAAGAGAAAGGGGAACCGAATTAAAAGCCCAAAAATGGGGAAACGAAAAGCCAGGAAAAACCCTAACGTAGGTTGCCCCAACGGAGAGATGAACGCTAGCACGCTGGGCTCAACCCTTGTGGGCGCCCATTTAACCCACGTGCAAAAATGAAAAACACACCATAGCTAATGTTTTGTCATAAAAAACCAGAGTACACAATTAGGCAATGACAACCAGAAATGGTACTAACACTGGTTTCATGGTAGTATGTCTTACCATTCACCATTTCATGAAGGTATTTTTCCTGCATCTTTTTATCAGTCATACCTTATTGAAGATACTGCTAGTTTTCCTCAAAATAACCGTGACAGTAGGTTACCGGCAAGCTCAATTGGCCTACCACCCACCCACCCCTGCACAAGTTCAGTAGCGGCATGCTTATGCTCATCAACAACCCTAGGAGGGTTATTTTATCTCCAATCGAAAAATTTATTCTTCATATGAGCCTCAAAATTTGGATAAAATGAGTTTGGAGAATATGTCGTTATATTTCCAAAAGCAGTTTGAAGAAATTGAAAATCAGCAGGATGTCAATAGGCAGTAGGAGGAGCTTGCCTATCAAGCTTATATTCATCAACAGGAGGTTGAGACACAAAGAGAATCCCATTTAGTATAAGAATTTGAATGAAGTCAGTCTAAATCTCCTGAAGAGAAACTTTCTCAAATGCCCCAATCAGCTGCTACCTTTTCAAATCCTTTCTTTGAAGGACTTCACTACACGGGATTCAATGTTCCAATATTTGAACAAAATGAAACTTCTGTCGGAAAGAAAGCAGAGGAGGAGCAACTTATTAATCAAGATAGGTTAATTCTCTGGGAAAAGCTTAAGAATGTGAATCCTTTGCATTTAGCCATTAAGTGTCATCAATTGTAGCAACAAATAATTGGATAGGAGGAAATCTCTCAAGTTCAAGTTGGACGACAAGAGGACGAAATGGAAGTAGTTGTTGAGAAAGTTCAATTTACAGCTTGGAACAAGGGACTATCTCTATTCTCCCAGCTTGATGGAGAGGAGGTAATTGCTGAGTTTTTCTCAACACTGGAAAATGAGGAGTCTAAGATTTTGCAAGAAGGTGAGGAGAATCAAGATGAGCAGCTTGCTATAATGAACATAGTTGAGAATCAAAAGGCAGGGTTAATCTTCTCATTTGATGATTTGCCTTACTTCATTGATGAGGATGAAGAATTGGACCAACATGAGGTTGATGGAGGTAATGTTGAAGGTGAGTTTGAAGTCTTTACTCACGAACAATACCCATCAAGTTGAACAAGTCCCTGAACTAGACTTGTTGTTTTGCAAAGAGGGTGATTTTGATGCTTTATCAAAGCTAGATGAGAACTGCATCAGGCCTGAAATTAGTCTTTCTGTTCAGAAAATTAAAGAAGACATTGAGGAGGATATGTTTTGGAATGACTTAGAAGCTTTCTATACTAATTTGGGTGCTGAACTATTACCTCTTGATGAAGTTAATCATGAACAACTCGAGCTTACTGAAGGAACTTCTTTTTTCTCACTGAGTCAGTCACAGGGGTTAGAATTTTCTAGCCGGGGCTATAAAACAGCAGTGAATGGGCAAGAGACCAGCGAGGAGAGCTAATTTTTTGTCTTTACAAGGGGCTGTACGATCATAAATTTAGCCCGAATGGAGTTCAATAAAGTGCCAATGGTTAATCAAGCATTCACACATGGAGCCACAGCTGAAAGTGGCATAAAGGATGTACTTGCAGTTGAAAAAGAGTGTGTTCAATTTACTTATCCTCCTTTAAATATAAATGCATATGATCAGTTTAAGGAGGTAAGTAAACTTGTTACCCTCTTTCATGAAGCAGTGCATTGCTTTTTTAAACATTTTTTAGTATACCATCTTTATTCAGTTGCCATTAAGCTTGAGAGTCATTGCATATTGAGGAGAAAGGGCAGCTATTTCAATCATCCTGTGAATGGTTTTGTTTGACCAATTTCTTACTAGTTAGTGTAAGGTAGGTTTAGATGCAATTTAGATCCCCTAAGTGTTGTCCTAGCATAGTAAATAGTTTTATTTCAGTGTTTTCCTATTTTCAATAAGTTTTAGAGTGTTCTAATGAGTCTCTAGAGAGTTACAGCCATGTGCAAGGCTACTCCAAGTTTGTTTCTAAGTTTTCCCAATGACTTTGTGCCCAATGGATAGGCCTAGGCTACTAGTTCTCATGTTTAGTAGGAAAACATCCAGCAAAGGTCGCCAGAAATGTTACCCAATTTTCACCTACGGGCTCAATCAGGAAAGATAAATTATGTTTTAGATGTTCTTGAAGGCCAAATGGGGGCATTTGCATCAAGGGTTAAATCATTCATCTGATGACATTTCACAAGGAGCTCAGTTGAAAAGCATGCCTCAATCAGTTTTGGCACAAAACTTATCAGAGAAGAGAGTCAGCAAGACCCTCTTGTTGTCTTTCCAACTAGCAATGCCCTCTATTTGTTCAAATGCACTGGTCGTCAAGACATTCAGGTTGCCATGACTCTTTATGTGTCTCTCTGCATGAGATGTCTCGCCAAACATAGCTCACAAGGTTGGCGTCAGGGAGATGTTTGTGTTTGTCGTGATGTCTCAGCGACCAAGCACAAGTCTTGGCGAAATGAAATTATCTCGGCAAAGGGTCTCACTGACAGGATGAAGTCTCCCTGAAATGGTTTCAGCTCACCAAAATATTATGACTTCACTGAGAAGTCTTGCCATCCCAAAAGGGTCTTGCCGAAGTAGGGTGAGCTCGGGGCAAAGGAAAGTAGAGTCACCGTGATGTCTTAGTGAAAGTATGAGGTCCTGCCGATAATGAGGGGGTCTCGATATGTGTTTTTCCTTTGGCAAGAGGTCTCACCAATGACGAAGGGTCTCCCGACATAGATGACATTGATGTAGCATATGGGTGTCGAAGTGATGTCCTGTCAACAAACATAGGTCTTGGCGATGGTATGGGGGCTTCTCCATAAGGTCTCACCATCGGGGTGAGGTCTCACCAATGTTAAGCAGTCTTGGCAAAGGAAATAGCTTTGGCATGAGGTCTGGCCGATAGGAGGAAGTCTCAGTGACAAGATGAGGGTTCGGTGAAAGGTCTTGCCGACTAGGTAGTGTCTTCCTGACTGGGTGGGCTCTCACCAAAACAAGAAGGCTCGCCACGAGGTCTTCCCAAAAGTGAAATGTCTTGCCAACCGTGGTGCACATAGAGGGTAAGCTCTCACCGGGACAAGGAGGCCTCGCCGTGAAGTCTTGTCGACCCGAGGGGGTCTTGCCGAAATGAAGAAGCTCAGGGAGAATGAGGGAGCTCGGTGTGATGTCTCAGCAAATGATGGAGGTCTCCCAGAAATGTTTCGAGCTCGCCAAAAGATAAAGGAGCTTGGTGAGAGGTCTTGCTGACAAGGGAGGATCTTTCCAAAATGAAAGGGATTCCCTTTGGGGAGATGTCTTGCTGATCGAGTGATCTCTCCCCGACAAGAAGGTGAACTCATCGCCAAGAGGAGGAGTTCGATAAGAATTCTTGCCGACTTGAGAGGGTCTCGCTGAGATGAAATGGGCTCACCGAGAGTTTTCCTTTGGCATAAAGTCTGGCCAAATGGGTGAGTCTTTAGAATAGTGGGGTTCCTTCGGTATAATATTTTGTGTTAACGAAGGGTCTCCCTAACACATGGGTGTCTCGCCGACGGAGGAGCTTAGCAGTATAATAATGGGGGTTCAGAAGGAGGTCTTCCCGACTTGCCAATGTCTCACCTAAAGAAATGTTGCACTTGGGGAAAGTGGTTTGTGTTCACTGTGAAGTCTCGCTGATACTAAAAGGTCTCAGTGATGGAAAGGGATATCGGTGTTACTCTTGAGGGTTTGCCATGATGTCTAGCCAAAAGCGATGGCCTTGCTGATGGTTTCAGGGATATCGGTATGACTTTTGGAGCTTGATATGAACTCTTTCTGACGGTTGTAAGCTATGCTGATGGTTGCTATAAGAGCATAATCACATTGGGGAGACATGGTTAGTGTCTCACCAACATGTGATTCTTTTCTAAAGGACCTTTGACCATCTGGTGATACCATGCGGCATCTATTCGACCAATGAGAGGGAGCCAAGGACGAACCATTGACAATTTGACTATCGTGACTACTCCTATGAAGAATATCAGTGGAACATAAGCAACGTGGACCTGCTATGAGGATCAAGCGATGAATTAGTTTGATATCTAGGAGGTGTCATCAGGAAGCAGAAGAACCGTGAGTCGCGGTGACAACTCAGATCGCTAAGGATCTAAGGGCAGATAGACATTAATGATAGTGCTCTAGGTGGTTCAAGATGACTCTTCAGAAAGGTTCAAAGTGAATATGGGGCCAGAGGTTGCACATTAAATGCGTCGCAAAAGATCAAGGAGACCATTCCTGGAGTGACTCCACACTGACATGGACAGCGGGGATGCAACATTAACTTCATCCAAAAGATCTAGGGGGCGGATCTTTCTGAGGTGGATATTGTTGTAAGCCCTAAGGGGCCAACATATTTTTGTATATAAGGCATTTTTTCCTCTTTGTAAAGGAGTTCACTTGATGCTTTTTGAAAGTGTGTGACTTTTACAGTCCTGTCTCAGATTAGAAAACTTTTGTAACTCATTTTTTAGCATAATATACAGAATTTACCTTGGTCACTGTTGATGATTCAAATTGCCATCTTGTTCTTGCAAAGTGTTGTGCATTTCAGGTTCATCATCAAGTTATTTTGTGAATTTCTTCTATTCCTTTATGACTTTATCCTTTGTTTTCATGCCTTCCTTTGTAAAATTATCATTATATAAATCACAAACTATGTTTACATAATCACATATGGATTCTAGTATGTGAAAATATTTTCCTCTCTTAAAAAAGTGTGTGAATCAAACCTGTTTGTGATATATTAATGCAAAGCTTACATAATTTGATGTGTAATCTTATGGTCATTGACAATTTTCAAGTGTAGCCTAAGTATTCCATTGCTCTTATCAGTTCAGTGTATCACCATAGTATTTAGTTTTATTTTTATGCACTCTTTCTCCCTTTTTTTTTACAAAATTAGTAGTTTAGGTGACACCAAAGGAAGTCGGCCTTCTCCAGAGGTTGACCTCTATTTATAAGTGACCCACAGCTTTGGAGGTCTTCCCATGTTACACTGAGGTGTTGAACATTAGGTTCAACAAGGGTGTAACTTCAGATTGATAAAAGGACCATCTAAATGCAAGAACATTGTCCATTTGGGCTATAAGTGCTCTAATAAAAATCTATTCACCAGATCTAAGCTTCAAACCCTAGTTTGCAATTATATCATACAATGGCCAAATTGAGTGAAATAAAAGATAGATCTGAATTTCTTGGATATTCTAAACTCAATAGTGAGCTTAGATTTGCACAATCATGATCCAAAATGAACTTGAAATACAAAAACACAAATAAAAAACCCCAAATCTAGTATTTCTATCAAGTTTCCCTAATTTTCCACGTCATCATTTGATGCAAGAGAAGAGCATACTCAGCTTTTCAAGATCCATCAAGATTTTCACCATAGGAAAAAGCTCAAGCATAATTATCTTTGATATCTGAGAAGGGGCTTGCAGATCCAAAGCTTTGATACCATGCTAGAGTTAATCAAGGATGCATTCCTCCATGATCACCTGCAAAACCAAAAATAACCTTCTACAAAGGAGAAAAGCAAGAGCATAAATTTGCACTAATGGATGCAATATTACAAGATTGAATATATAATTGAATACAAATGTACATGATATGCCTTGCTTATAAAGGAAATGGTGATAGATAGGATTAGACAAGATTGTGACAAGTGTCTTAATCCTATAACATGAGATAACTAACAAACTAACTACCTAGGAATCATGCAATAAAGCTAGATAAGATAAGTTCTAGAAAAGCCAACTAAGACTTATATAAATAACCCTATATCCTAAGTAAGCTTAACATTTGAATATGTCCCCCAATTCCCTAGTTAGTGACACCCTTACTCTCTTAAATTAAGCACTCACTTTGAGCAATTTGAGAGAATTAATGAGAGCATTTGTGAATCAAGCATCTTCAAATCACTTGGAACTGAGCTTTTCCACAATGGATTAGGTAAGTTTGAGAAATATACATCATATCACACCAAATTTTCTTTAAGTCCATAATGGAATGGGGAGGTTTGCACATTAGTTCAGGTTTAATTGCTTTGAATCTTGTTTCTTGCTTTTGAATTGAATCCTTTCACTGTTGCTAATTGAATTTCATTGAAGTATTTCTTTTAGTTAATCAATTGCTTGTTTAATTGATTCATTTTAGTGTATTTTGATCAATTTAATTCATATGCTCACAAATACAACACATAAAGTGGCCCCAAGAATGCTAGACCCATGTGATGCATGCATCCATAGATCCTCTAGGTGTACCACATAACAAATAAATAAATATTATAATATAAAATTATGCAAGGTGGAGAATACACCTATTCATAACACTCCTCATTATTGATGGAATTTGTTAATGAAATGAACAAATATGGGAGCTCTCCTTCTATTGAAAAGATAGTTTTGACACCATAGACTAATGAGTATGGAGTGGTGTGACTGGGGCTATGGATGCTAGTGTGGTAAGCCCAAAGGGTAGGATTGAGGTGGAGGTGCCAATCATGACTAGTTTCATTGACAAGTTCCTTGAGGATTTTGACTAAGGTTGTATTAGTTTCCTCCACTTGGTTGTTACCTTGGGGGTAATATGCGGTGGACCAATGGTGTTGAATGTGGAATTATTCATAAATTTTATGAATGTCTTGATTCTTAAAGGGTCTACCATTATCAGTAATGATGGTTTACCGGTAGTGGAGGGAATACCATATCTGTAGATAATATGGTATAAGATAAACTTTGAGATTTGGGGTCTAGTGATGAGAGTGAGGGGAATGGATTCCACCTAATTGGTGAAATATTTTGTGGTGATCATAATGAACTTATGTCCATTAGAGGATGAGGGATGTATCTTTCCAACTAATCAAGATCCCATTCTGAGAAGGGGCATGGTGAAGTAATGAGCTAGAATTCTTGAAAAGGCACATGTATCACATTTCCATTTTGCTTACAAGGAACACATTTCTTAACATACTCACATGCATCATGCTCCATTATAGGCCAATAATATCCTATTTTAAGAAGCTACTTTATAAGGACCATCCCACTATTATGATCCCCACAAATACCATAGTGTACTTCTTTTAACATAAGATTATATTTTTTTGTGTTTAAACATCACAATAGAGAGCCATCATATCCTCGATGATATAGGATGCCACCTAGGATGGTGTAATGGGATGACCATTGAATGAATGATTGAAATTAATTGCAAGTAAGGTTATGTGGTAAATTTTATCATGGAGGTAGGTATACATGTCATGGTATCAAGGGGACTCAAGACCAAAAACTTCACGTACCATCTTTGTATCAGGGATATCATACATAGGAATGAGACTTTGTTCAACTAATAATTCACATTTGTTGCTATAATGGGGCATGTCCAAAAAATATCCAATGGTAGCCATGGCTTCTATAGCTTTATTTATAGACAAGGGACCTGTTCAAAGTGGATGTGTTCAAATTACATCTTAAAATCATCAACCATACACTTGTATGGAAACAATTTATCATCTTTAGTCTAGAAGTCATTGTTAATTTGTTTGATGATGAGTTGAGTGTCACCATAGAATTGTAACCAACTAATATTCCATTGGACTAGAATTCTCAATCTAGTGATCAAGGATTCATACTCTACAATATTTTTTTTGGATGGAAAATCCAATCAAAATATTTGGGTATGAAATCACCTTGAGGGGAGATGAAGAGAATACCTGTACCAAACCCATGTTGGGTATAAGATCCATCAAAATAAAATTTCCATGAAATTTATTCTATGATGGTGAAGATGGACTCATCAAGAAAATATGTAACCAATTGGTAAGCATACACAAGAGGAGCCTCCTCTAGCTGATTTGAAATGACTTGACCTTTTATAGCTTTTTTTTCATGTACTAAATATTAAATTTACTTAGAAGCATGACCCACTTATCCATCTGACTTGTTAAGGTTGTTCTATATAGAAGATACTTGAGAGGATCAACCTTAGAGATGAGTTTGATAGAGTGGCTAACCATGTAATACCAAAGCTTTTGAGAACTAAAAACCACTATGAGGAATGCCTTTTCCATGAGAGTATAATTGAGCTCATAGCCAGCCAGAAAATGACTCATATAATATACTTCCCTTTCTTTTACATTCTCATCATGTTGGGAAATAAGTACCCCCAATGCAACTGAAGTAGTGGAGATGTATAGTAATAATGGTTTGTCTAGTATGGGTGGTATGAGGATAGGTGGATTAGCCAAGTATTATTTGATCTTGTTGAAGCCTATTGACAAGAAGAATCCAATTTAAATGTGGTATATTTACAAAGAAAATGTCTGAAGGGTTGACATTTATCCACAAGTTGAGCTATGAATTGGTGAATTGATTGTAATTTTCCTTAGAGACTTCTCAATTTTTTGAGTTATTTTGGAGGAGGCATATCCATTATAGATTTGACCTTTGTAGGATTGACCTCTATTCCTCTCCTAGACACAATGAAATGCAAGAGTTTACTTTATGCCACACCAAAGACACTTTTTTGGATTGAGTCACAACTTTTACTATTCCAAAGGGTTGAATATAAGTTCAAGAATAGTTGAATGATCTTCTCTTGTCTTTCGTTTTCCTAAAAAATCATCTAAATAATCTTCTATAATGATATGAATGATTTCATGGAAGATGGTAGTCATAACATATTGATAGGTAGCACCAACATTCTTCAAGACAAAAGGCATGATATGGTAACAAAAGGTACCCCATGGGTTTGTGAAGGTTGTTTTATGTTGATCTTCTATTGCAATATTTATTTTATTATACCTTATGAAATTTTCCATAAGTGAGAACATAGCACGACCCACTGCTAGGTCCATAAGCATGTCAATGTTTAGGAGTGGGAAGTCATCCTTGGGAAATTCCTTATTTAAGTCTCTAAAATCAGTGTAGATGCATGTTATCCTAGTAGGTTTGGCGATGGGAAAAATATTGGAAATCCAATGAGAGTAGTCAATGGTGTGAATAAATCCTACTTCTAGTAGCTTCTCTAGCTCAACCTTGACCAACAATGCAACTTGGGGATGCATTTTGTGGAGATTTTTTTAAACTAGTTTAGCATTAGGGTGAACATCTAGATGATGGACTATAAGATCGAGATCCAACCCTGGTATATCAAAATTATACCATGCAAAATTAATGGAGGTATTATGGAAGATATTAGAAATATCTAATACTCGTCATCCAATAAAGAGGTTGCCACATATGTAAACTTGGGTTCATCGAGAGTTACCAAATTAATTTCCTTGGTTTCTTTTATCAGAATGGTGGATATTTCTGACATCTATATGCCTATGATGGGAAGATTAATGTCTTCATCCTCTGATGCCTCAAGAAGGTTTTCATTGGAGGACACACCCTTTGTTTTTACTTTTGATGGACCTAGAAGTGCCTCGATGAGGTTTTCACTAAATGCTTGTTGATTATTTTTTCTATTTTCACTTTTGTTGTTAAGGAGTTCATCCTCCCCAAAATAGGCTTATTGATCTAATGTGTAGACAAAAATGGATCGATGGTCTCCAAGAGGCATGCCCTTAATTAAGCCAATGAATTCTAGGAATGCCTCATAATTTTTGAATATGTTAATGTGTGTGGATCCTTTCTAGTCACAAGCAATGAGTTTGGGATGGTGAAGGTGGAGATCTATGGTAAGGGCAGTGATGGTGAATAGGGAAGATACATCTAGATTGGTATAAGACACTTTGATGACCTATTTTATGACATCTTCCACAACAACATAATTTTTATCATCATCACTAGAAGTACTTAGTGGTAGGGGGATCATCTTGTTTAAAACCATATTCAAGCCTTTGATGTTTTTATTAGCCAATAAATTCAAGGGTTGTAACATTCCTTTCTCATTAGTGCCCAATCCTTTGCCTTGGTAGCTTACTTTTTGGGTCATTTGATGTGGAATAAGATATTTTCTTGGAAATACTTAAGAATGGGGCTCATCTTTGTATATCCATTGACTTATATCTTCATCAATTTTTTCTTGATCCAATGTACCTAAATATCAAAAAATTGTGGACCCAAGACTCTTGGTAATTAGTAGTTATTGAGCCATCTGAGAGGGGGGTTTTTCAAAATCATGTAGAGTAAGGGGAATGGAGCCCATATTGAGAGAATGGATCATTTCATATTCTCCACAACCATTATCATTTATCTTGACCTAAGATAATGTGGATTCAAGGGAAATGGAGGGATTGGATGGAGATGATAGTTTATGGGGATCAATATAAGATGAGGATGAAGATGCATTGGAAGGAATAACTTCCACTCTCAGGAAATGATGATAATAGGGGAAAAGGCCTCAAGAGCACAAAAAATAATCAAAATTATGTGGATCAACATGAATTGTGACTTTGATTCCATTATGGGGAATCTTGAGGCATTGATGATATATGGATGGAACAAACTACATGGCATGAATCCATGGGCGACTGAGGAGAAGGTTATATGGAAGGTCAAGATCAATAACATGGCATGTATATTGTAATGTTGAACTAACCTGACTAGTTAGACAAAAAACGCCCTCTGAATTTCACTCTACATTATCATATTCTTTGATGGTGATCACTTGATGGTTTAAATTAGCTTGAGTGTACCCTACTTGTTTTATATATTTTATTGTAAAAAAATTGAGGGAAGAACTATTATCCAATAAAACTCATTTCACTTTGTGTTTGGAAATAAAGAATTCAATGTGTAATAGATGATTGTGGGATGGGTCAATTGGTGGCATGTCATTTTGGCTAAATCCCAATTGATAAGTGGAGGAAGATGTCCTACTAGTGCTTGGAATTGTGTGGGATGAATATCAATAAGAACACAAGTATCTTTTAAAGCCTTAGTAAGGATTTCCTGGTGGATAATAGAGTACATTAGGAGATCCAAAATAGATATTTGTGTGGGGGTCTTTCCTAGGTGATCTAAAATATTATAGTGATAATATGGTGGAGATAGATTGGATGTATTGGATGGAATTGAGATACTAATTTGACCACATATAGTGGTCACAACACATTGAGGCTGGTGCAGTCAAGGATGGACGACCCAAAACTAGGACTGTCCAACCTTGCAACAAGAGTAAGCACAACGAAAACTAAATGAACAAGAATACAATTAGAAATGGAAATATGAAGAATATCTATTATTCAATGGCAACATGCCCTGCCTTCTAGCTTACATAATTAGATAATGATATGGTGTTAAAGCCTAGAATTACAATGCGGTTCGAAGCCCTTAAACCCTAGATCTTTCCTTCTACTTAAGTACTCATTCCTAATGTAACTACATGATGCTTATATATATAATTTCCCAGCTCCATAAAAGGTCTACGTTGGCCTCAAGAGATGTTAAACCCCAAATTTGATGAAAGCATGTGAAGGTGGTATGAGCCTTGCTAGGGTTTTGTGGTGTCTGTGGTCACTCGTTTCCCCTCTTACATCATACTACGCTTACTATGCAGGAAATCCCTCTTTTCATGTGTATACAACATTTACTACATTTTTTTTGTTTTAATATGCCTTCAACTGGCTCTAACCCAATAGTTCATGTTGGTGTTAGTGGTTCGATGGCTCTACTCAATGGCTCCTCCTCTAAAAAATGACCCTAGAAATTTAAAATTCTTTCACGAGGTAAGTGTTTTGACTCCCCAGTTGATGTAGTTTTTCCTTTACCTAAATTTGATTCTACTTGTCAATGCCTTGAACAACAAACCCTTGTTGGATATTTTGTTGGGAGGACTCCCCCTGAAAGTGTGCTCAAGGAATGGGTCAACAAGGCTCGGGTCCCTCATGGGGTCCATCTTGATATGGTCCAAAATTTAACAAAGGGTGTTTTCTTGTTCCACTTTGTGGATGTCAATCATGTCTAGGCTATCCTAGCCCATGGTCTCTGGTATGTCAGGTCTTCCTTGTTGGTTTTCCTGGCATGGACCCGAGACTTTGCTATCTTGAATGACACCAAGTTGCGGGTCTCGGTCTAGATTGAGTTTCCTGGGTTACCCTTGCCTTGTTTTCCTTTTTTGAATCATATTGCGTCCTCTCTGGGGAGGGTCATTTGCATTAAGCCAGATAGGTTTTTCTAGGCCCGACCCCAGAAATAGGTCTATGTTGAAGTGGACCTTTCCAAAGATTTGAAAGACTCCATTGACATTCAAATTGGAGGTCTCTATCATACCCAAAAGGTCACTTATTTTAATCTGCCCAACACGTGTTATAGGTGTCAATCTGTAGACCACAAGATCAATGAATACCCTTTGGAAGTGCCTCATACACCTTATTTTCCACAAGAAACTAAAAAGCATCATTAGGCGGATACTTCTGTTGCCAAACCAGAGGAAAAATGGACCATGGCTACGAACCAAAAAAATAAGTCTAGTGGTTCTAGGTTAGCTTCCAAGACCCTTGAACCATCGAAGAGTGTTTCAAACCCTTCAGTGAAGGGGAGAGAAGCTCCAACCAGAGCTGATAATGTTTCAATGTAGCCTAGGCTGAAGACTATGCCTCAACCTGCTGCCATTATGATAGCACAACTAAACATTTCTCCTCCCGTGTTGAGAGCCCAAAGCCAGTAATGCAGTCCTTCCCCACCATTGGAAGAAGGTGAATATGTGCAAGAGAAGCAAATATTTCTTATCCTTCTATTCAAATTGGGTCAATTTTTCCAGAGTTTCTGCAAAATTTATTTTCTTCTCTTAATGAAGAAGAGGCAGACTTCAATGATATGGAGGAGTTTCACTCATGAATTTCCTCTCATGGAATGTTTAAGGTCTGACTGACCTCTCTAGAAAGTATTCTATTAGGAATACTTTGAAAAAATATTCTGGTATTGAAGTGCTTTGTCTCCAAGAAGTTAAAATATTTGGCTTTGTTATGAAATAACTTGCGCAATAGAAGAATATGATATGAAATATGCTGCAAATACTTGATAATAACTAAGAATAACAAGCCACTTCGACAGGGAAAACCTCCAAATATCTCTAATGAGAACACACTTCACAATATGATCATGAAATAAGACTCACAACCTCCTATATATACCTATTTATGCCTAGGATATCACCTAGTCCGACTTAGACACCCTTATATAAGACCTAGACCAACACAACCAACTAAATAATAATATAATAATGATAACATGACTTAATTAGGAGTTAAGATAGCCACAAGCTGACTATTCATAACCCAATTTACACCAATATTAAGGGCATAGCATGCCCCCCTTCTTTAAAGAAGCATTGTCCTCAATGCTAATCAAGTTTAGAATCTTTTGAATGAACTCCTCGTCCTCCCATGTGGCATCTTCAACTGGTAAATTATTCCATTGGATGAGATGTTCAGTGAGAGTTCTATTCCCCTGCTTCTTTAATATATTCTTCAAAAACCCTTTAAAAATTAGAATTTTTTTTTCCAAAATCTAAAAGATATGCTCTTTCAAAAATCGCCTCCAATATTGAGAAAAAACCTTGCCTCTACGGTGCCAAGATCATGCTCTGATACCACTTGTTATGAAATAACTTGCAAAATAGAAGAATACGATATGAAATATACTGCAAATACTTGATAATAATTGAGAATAACAATCCAATTCGAGGGGGAAAACCTCCAAATATATCTAATGAGAACACACTTCACAATATGATCATGAAATAAGGCTCACAACCTCCTATATATAGCTATTTATGCCTAGGATATCACCTAGGCCAACTTAGACACCCCTATATAAGACCCAAGCTGACCAAACCAACTAAATAATAATATAATAATGATAACATGACTTAATTAGGAGTTAAGATAGCCACAAGCCGACTATTCATAACTCAATGTACACCATTATTAAGGGCATAGTAGGTTTTCTACTTGTTTCAACTTGTCACTCTATTTGGCTAGCCATTCAAATGTTTTGCACTAATCATGATGTTGGGCGTGGCGGAGCCATCACCCTTTTTTCCCCATGGTGGCATTCTTGTGTGGTCGACATTGGATCTAACCCCACTCATCGGCTCATCTGGATCCTTCTCAACATGGATAATCATTCCTTTGGGATTATTAATGTTTATGCTTCTAATGATGTTGTGGAACACTCCTTGCTTTGGTGTTGGATTGCTAATTCATTGCTAGTTACTACTTGGTTATTGTGCGGGGATTTCAATATGGTTGAGATGGCCTATGAAAAAGATCGCACCTTTCCATTTAGATGGGTAGAACTGGCAAAAGGAAGGTGTGGTTTTACAGTCACAATAAATTGGGGATTTTTTATCCCAATATTGGTTGCCACCATTCTCATTCTCTCTGGCACACTTGGTGTAATTATAGGGCTGGTTCTAATAGGATATTTCAACACCTTGATCATTCCATGATCTCAACTCAATATTTTTTATCTTTTGACAATTCTTCTCTCCTGGCTAATTCGTTAGTGGATGTGACCTATTTAGATCATTTCCTCATTTCTTTTTGCATTGAATGATAGATAAGTCAACCTCGCATGTGTAAAATGCAATTCTTCTTGAACACATCTTTGCTTTGTTATCAGCCCACATTGGCCCACATTAGCAGAGTCTAGAATTTGGAGTGTAGGTCAGCTCATCATACAGGTTTGATTACTTGGTGGAATGATGTTATCACTCGCACGACTAGATTTCTATGGATTTATGGGCACCATTTGGCCATCTTTCATCACCAGTCTTATGAGGCTAACACTGCTGACCTGTGCTCAGCTACCAATGCTTTGGAGGCCAACCCATTTTTCCCATCATTACAAGTCATGGTAGTGGAATTAAGGCACAAAAATCAAGTTCCAAATAATTATGCTGCCAAAGATGCTCAAATCAAAGCTAGGTTACACTAGTTAAAAATTGGCAACCATGCCTCTAAGGATTTTTTTCTGGACCTGCGTGCTAGACACTCATCTGTAGGCATTAAAAAAATTAAATATGGAATCCATGTGCTCTCTAAGCTTCCTAACATTCTCTAGGCCTTTTTTCATCACTATGAGCAAGTTTTCACTGCACGGGAGTTTACGCCTGTGTGAAAGCAAGCCCTCCAGGATTGCCTTGTTGTTGTGCTAAATAGGATTTCCTCAGCCTAGAGAAATTTTTGTGATCAATTGTTAAGAATTGAAGACCTTAAGGAAGCTATTCATTCCATGGCGAATGACAAAGCCCTAGGGATTGATGGCTTCCCTTGTGAATTTTACAAGGTCCTTTGGGACTGTGTTGGGCAAGACTTGTACAATGTTTATCTTGAGACCTTTCATGCTAAATCGTTGGTTAATTTAATAAACAAAGGAAATATTAAATTCATACCTAAATCTGGAGATCCCAAGGATATTTGCAACTGGAGGCCTATCACGCTTCTCAATGTCTACTACAAAATCATAGCCAAAGCTTTGGCTCTAAAGATCCACCATCTTTTGCCTCAAATTGTGCACCTAGAGCAGACTGGGTTTATCAAATCTAGGTTTATTCTAGAAAACATTATTGCTATGTGGGAAGGCATGAAGTGGGCCAGGCACTCAAACTAAAAATCTATTTTCCTTAAAATTGATTTTGCCAAGGCTTATGATCGCATGGAATGGCCTTTTATTCTTGCTATGTTGCAAGCCTTGGGGTTTGGGCCCAATTTCATTTAGGTTGTTCAAATGCTCTTTGAGGATTCATTTGCGTGTATCACCACTAATACCCACCAATCTCTTGCCTTTGGGATTTTTTGTTCCATTTGGCAAGGATGCCCGCTTGCTCCCTCTCTTTATGTGCTTGCCGTTGAAGGATTTGGCTACCTCTTAGTCAACATAGTTTCCCAACAGCATGTTAAAGTGATTTCATTGCCTAAACCTCAGGCTCAACTGGTTAATGGCCATTTTGTTGATGACTCTTTCCTCACTCTTCGGGAGGAAGAAGAAAGTATCAAGGCAGCCCTGGAATGTCTTAATACATTTTTCCTTGCATCTGGTTCTACCATTCAATGGCACACAAATTTATGCTATAAATAGTCTATATTTCCCACTCCTCCTTGGTTTTAGCAGTATGGTTGGAAGTGGATTGGGCTAGGAGAAATCTTCAAATTCTTGGGCATTTCCTTTGCTTTCTAGACCTCTCCAGCTAAGCTGTGGCAAGCTGTTCTTTCTAGAGTCGAGAAGAAGCTTGCATACTAGATTACTAAGCCCCTCTCTCTGGCAGGGAAATTCCAAGTGTGCTCCAAAATTCTTGCAGCTACCCATATTTATTATTCTTTTTGTTGGGCTCCTTCAAAAGCTAACTATGGAAAGCTCAAAAAATTGCTCTAGGACTTTCTTTGGGCATCTTCCAAATCCCATAAAGGATTTCATTGTGTTTCTTGGGAATTCTTTTGCCTCCCCAGAGATTCTGGAGGACTTGGGCTACTCTCCACTCAAAGATAAGGGACTTCCTTCTATATAAAATGGATAATTCATGCCCTTACTGGAGATGAAGCCTAGAAAATTCTCCTCAGGCATTGCTTTCAGTTAGGATTTCCTATTCATAGACCTGCTTTGAATGGGATTAGCTTTCAAACCCTTCTGGTCATGAAGGAACCAGTTCAAATTGTGGGGAATTTTGTGGCCAAGAGCATTGGGAAATCCTGGGAGGCAGTTAAGCCCTAGCTCTGCTGGATTGGCTTTGGTTTTCGTGATGGGATTTCACTCAATCAACAAAATGTCTAGTGGTCGCCTCTATTTTCTAGCAATGGTCAGCTCTAGCTAAGTCACCTTTGCTTAGGTGCTCAGATTCCATAAGAGAGGTATTAAAACTCTACAACAGGTGTTCCACAAACCCACAATGCACATCATGTCATGGGAATATTTTCGTGCCCTATAGAGGATTCATAACCAAGACTATGTAACTTATGATGGTTTGATGAATGCTATTCCTATAGAAATGCTTCATAAGGTGGGAATTCATGGGTCCAAGCCCTGGTGGAAGGACTGGAAGTGGTACCCAGAAACTCCTTTCAAGAATTACAAGCCTAGGCTTGGTTATAGGTGGCTTTCACCACATTTTCCTATGATTCAAAGTCTAAACCAAAGGTGGCTTATTCAATTTCTTGCTCAGGTCTAGCGAAAAATATTTTCCGCCACTTGTTTTGCAAGTGTTGAGCTGAAAATTTCCCACTTTGCTTGGTATATTCTTTTCCAAAGCTTGCTTGTGGGTTCTTGACTTGTTCACCTGGGGGTCTAGGACCCTCGTTGCCATTTCTATGGGCAAGCTGAGTCTTTTAAGCATCAATTTTTGTTTTGTACTAGAGCCCAATAGTTTTGGACTTCAATTCATGACTTCTTTCAGCCCTTTAGACCAGAGCATTTTTCTTGGCATATGATTCTGCTGGGAGACTTGCCTAGACTTCTTGCTAAGTATACCTAGCTTTGGCACACATTCTGGGTGGAAATCCTCTTCAATATATGGAAAGAAATAAATGTCTCCATATTTACTCAAACTCAAATGGATAAAAATGTTTCTTTGTATTCTAAAGCTATTATTTGTTCTAATGTGCTCTTACAGATTAAGGTGCAGGCAAATAAAGTTTCTAATGTTTTGTATGTTTCGTGTACTATTGCTCTCAAGTGCCCGCTTCACCCACCTCCTCACATGGTCAGTGGCCTTATTAGGGTTGGCAACATAGTGGCTCTACGTGCCCCCTTTCTCAACCTCCTCTTTGGCATGGTTATCACCCTCCTTGGCAGACCCGCTCTCCTCCTCCACAGGCTGGCCAGGGGTGGCCCTCTGGAGGAGCTAAGGGGAGTTGTAGTGGTGGTTCCAAGTGGCTGTCTGATGACACTCCCACTTCTAGCTCTAGTTGGCTAGACTCTAGTAAAATATTTATGTGACATGCGCTTGCAATCTCGCCTCAATGTGAGGAAGCTAAAGAAAAAGAAAAAGAATTTGATGATGGTTGGGGTCCTCCTAACGTCACTCCAAACCCTGCTGATGTATGGGGAAATAAAATAGATGACAGAGACCCTCTTGGTTTTGTTGGTACTACTTTGGCCGCTTAATGGCCTTTTTTATGTTTGTAATCATGGATTTTGGGCTAGGCCCATGTGACTAGTTTTTTATTTTATTTTTTGGGCTCTACCCATGTGACTTTGAGGGTGTGCCTTCTTACCACCCACTTTTTTTTTTGAATATGTATTTTAATCTTTAATTAATATAGATTAGTGCCTATTCATAAAAAAAAATGTGTGAAGGTCGGCCAAAATATAAGATTCCCTCAAAACATGATGTAGATTGAAACAAAGGTTCCTTGATGAAAGTGCATCCTTATGCAATAGTCTCCTAAGCTCTGCAAGTCACGGGATAGGTCCACACACCTGAAAAGCCAAGACTAGTCGGTGAATTCTCTTTGTCCAAATACAACTGATATTCTGTTAGCGATAAATTTGTACTAGAATATCCAAAACACTTGAATTCTAGATATGATGTAGATGTGCCCATGAAGATCATATATCCTTCTTCACAAGCTCTAATGATATAATGCAGTACAATGCAGTATGAAATACTGAGACTGGGTCTCGACAACTAACTACCGAAATGCAAACATGAATGCAAATACTTTTTGGTTGATGCAAGATTGCTTGAAACCTGGGATGCTCTTGCATCAAACACCCAAGGTTGAAGAAAAGTGAACCTATCACTTTCTTAGGGCTAGAGGAAAACCAGTGTGGTACACCTCAGCCTGAGAAATCCATGATGAATCATCCTTCGGTCTTCCTTTCCATCTGACTAAATACTCTTTGTATTGCCTTCCTCTGGTACTACAACCAATTATGTTGTCTAAGATCTATTCAATATCCTCCAAATGATGTGCTATCTGGTCTGGAAAACCAACTTTTTTTTCCTCTGGTGACTCTCCTTCATGATACTAGTATAGGTTTGCAATGTTGAATATAGGTGATATGCCAAAATTCTTCATCTTCAACTTATTATATGTCCCAATTGGAAAGCTATCCTTTCTCAAATATACCATTACTTCCTCTCCTACTACAAACTCCTTATGTCTCCTCTTCTTATCTGGTGTCTCCTTGTAGGTATTGTTTATCTTCTCCAAATGCTCCTTAACTTGAGTATGTATTATTTCCATGAATCTTGAAAATTATTTTTCCTCCACACTCCATTTATTCTCCTTACTAATATCCCTTAACTCTATTGCTCCTCTGGATTGTTGTCCTATCACAATCTCAAATGGTGTCTTCCCTATGCTTTGGTTTATTGAATTATTGTATGAAAATTCTACTTGCGGTAGTATCAAGTCCCAATTTCCTGCTTTACCTTCAGTCAAACACCTCAACAAGTTCCCAAAACTCCTATTTACCATTGTCGTTTTTCCATCTATTTATGGGTGAAATTTTGAACTTAGTTTCCTTGTTTGATACTATACTCTTTGGTAGTCCATGTAATCTCACAATCTCCTTGAAAAATAGGTCTGTGACATGTACTACATCATTGGTCTTCTTACAAGGTATGAAATGTGACATCTTAGAAAATCTATCCACAACCACAAATACAAAATAAAATCCTCTCAGTGTCCTCGGTAATCCCAACACAAAATCCATGCTAATGTCCTCCCATGGTCTCTCTAGTACTATCAATGGTGCATACTTCCCAGTGTTCTGACTATTTCCTTTTGCAACTTGACAAATCCTACAACTCTAAGCATATTTCTTGACATCCTTATACAACTGTGGCCAAAATTAGTTCTCACTCACTAATGCTATAGCCTTATCAATTCCAAAATATCATGCTAATCCTCCACAATGCTTCTCCTTGATCAAACTATCTGTCATTGAACTTCTAGGAATACATAGTTGATTATTCTTGAATTACATACCCTCCTAAATGAAATAATCCAACCATCCTCTTCTATCTGTCTCCACAAGGTCCTTGTAATCCTTCCATGCCTCTGCAAAATCAATGTCATCTTCATACATATACTTTAGTTCTTCAAAACCCAATACTTCAATCCTAACCTCTGTCAACAAGCCCCTTCTCCTGCTCAATTCATCTACAACCTTATTTGGCTTCCCACTCTGGTGCTTCAAAAAAAATGTGTACCTCTACAAGAATTCTACCCATCTCATGTGTCTCTTGTTCAACTTCGCCTAACTATTCAAATATTGTAAAGCTTGATGATCCATATACAACAAAAACTCCTTAGGTAACAAGTAATGTCTCCACTTCTTCAAGGCTTGTACAATTGCATAAAATTCTTGATCATAAACTAAATATATTCTCCTAGCATCATTCAATTTCTTACTGAAGTAGGCTACTGGTCTTCCTTCCTAACTTAACACAGCTCCTATTGCACTTCTACTAGCATCACAGTCCACTTGGAATACCTTATCAAATTCTAGTAATGCCAACACAGTTTGTTCGGTCACCTTATGCTTCAACAGCTCAAAACTCCTTTGTGCTCGAGATGTCCACTTGAATGCCTTCCGGTCACCCCTCATTGTCTCTATCATAGGTGTGCAAATACCACTAAATTTTTTGATGAGCTTCTGATAAAAAGTTGCTAGTCCATGAAATGATCTCACTTCTCCTACATTCATAGGTGTAGGCCACTCAACTATTGATCTAACCTTCTCAGGGTCCATCTTCAATCCTTCTATGGATATTACAAATCCCAAATACACTATTTCTTCCTTCATGAAACTACACTTCTTGATGTTTATCAATAACTTCTCTTTTCTCAGCCTCTAATTTTTTTTTTATATGCTCCAGATGTTCCTCAGTCTTACTGAAAATCAGAATATCATCTAGATAAACAAAGAAAAACTTATTGAAGAATATTTTCAATACTTCATTCATCAACCTCATAAATGTACTAGGTGCATTAGTTAGTCCAAATGGCATGAACAACCACTCATGCAATCCCTCATTTGTCTTGAAAGCAATCTTCCATTCATCTCCCTCTTTGATCTTGATTTGATGGTATCCACTCTTTATAACTATCTTGGTGAAATACTTTTCTCCACTCAGACTGTCCATGATTTTATCCATCCTATGAAATGGGAATCTATAATTCACTATGATCTTATTGATAGCTCTTGAATATGTACACATCCTCCATTCTCCATCTTTCTTAGGTGCAAGTACAGCTGGTACCACACATGGGATCATACTTTCTCTAATCATCTGTTTCTTCAAAAACTCTTGTATCTGTTTGTTTAGCTCTAAATTCTCTACTGGTGTCATCCAATGTGTAGCTATGTTTGGAAAATTGGCTCCTAGAATAAGGTCTATGTGATGACTAATTCTCTGAATTGGTGGTAATCCATCTAGCACATTTTTTGATACACGATCTTGGTACCCTGTTATCAATTCAGTAACTTCCTTCTTTGGTGATTCTTCATTTCTTGCAATATTATCTGCATTGAAGGCTCCTCACTTTCTTGGAATCAAAGAAAAACACATGTTCTCATGTCTCAATCCATCCAGGAATTTCCTTCCATCTACCAAATTGATTCTGGTTGTTCCACACACTTCGCTTTCTATTTCATCTTCAAAAGGTTTCAAGGTGATTCTCTTTCCATTGGATGTTATGGTATAAGTATTCTTTCTCCCATCATGTATAGCTTTTTTATCATACTACCAAGGTCTACCCAAAAGCATATGACATACATCCATCACCATGATATCACACAACACTTCATCATGATATGATCCTATTTTGAATTTCACTAGACATTGCTCACTTACTAGTATCTTGTGCTCATCTTGAATCCAAGATATCCTATAAGGTTTCAAATGCTTTCTCCTTTCTAAATTCAACTTTGTCACCATTTCCTCAAAAACTAGATTCTTTGTGCTACCACTATCAATGATAACTTTGCAACACTTACCTCCTCCTTTGCATCTAGTTCAAAACAAATTTTTCCTCTGCGGTGCTTCCTTAGGTTCTTCTTTCTCTTGGATCATTTCTCTCCTCATGAACAACAATTCTCCCTTCTCAAGAATTCCTCCAAAACTCAGCGATTTCACCGGTTCTTCCTTCGCATATCCGGTTCTTGCATGATTTTCATTCTTCTTACTTTCATGGCGACACTTAAATGCTCTATGTCCTTCACCTTCGCACTTGAAACATGTTCCTCTAAAAGTTCTCGTCATATCCTTTTTCTTCTCTCCGGTATCCATCACTGCTATACGAATTGTAGCCTCCTTTTTTGTAGTAGTATGAATTTCTTTCATCTCTCCCTTTTTGATATGAATTAGTATCCCTTTCTTCCTTGCAATATGAATATTTTTCCTTGTTTTGTTCTGCATATGATCTTTCTCCTTTGGAATGTCACCTTCCTCTCTAAAATATACCTCCTCTTCCTCTCTACCTTTGTTCATGTCTTTTTTTTAGCTTGTCCTCCACTTTTAATGCAAAGTGGTATGCTTCCTCTATTGAATTCATCCTCACCAGACTCATATCTTCCTGAATGTTCATCCTTAGCCTATTGATATATCTTGTCACTATGTCCAGCCCTGATGATGATCTTATGAAATTCCTCAGTGTACTCTTTCACAATATTTTCCTTCTATCTCAGGTTTTGCAATCTCTTCAACAACTCCATCTCATAGTCTGCAGGTATAAACTGGTTCTTCAATTTTGTCACCATTCTATCCCATTTCACAATATTTTCTTTTCCTTTTCTGTTCCTCTCCAATAGAACTTCCTTCCACCATATTGCAACATGTCCTTTGATTTTAGTCTTCACAAATATCACTCTTTCTGGATCTTCCATTTATTCATACTCAAAGTATTCTTCAATGTCATTTATCCAATCAATCAACTCCTTAGGGTTTAGGTTACCGGTATAGTTTGCAATCTCAATTCTAGGTCACTTTCATATTTTTGAAATAGTCTTCAACATCTTCATCTGATCCAATTCTTCCTCTTTAGAGGTCTCTTTAGCTCGATCTACAGCCTAAACTTCATCGTCATCACTTTCATCATTAGGTCTAGGGTTTAAGCCTTTTCTTTTGTCTTCTTCAACAACATCTAATCTCACTTTCATTATTCACATCATTTCCATCATCTCATCCATCTTTCCAACAACATTGATGGTAGTATGAATTTTCCTCAGTGACATCTCTTCCTAGGATCTAGTATAACTGCCTCAAGTTGGATATCTGGATATAGGGTCGCAACTTCCTCACAGTCGGCAGTCTATTGACCAACACAAGTAGGCTACCTCAAGTCAATGATCTGTCCAAAAAAAGGTCTTATGGAATGCCTTACTCAACTTCACAACCTCACTCCAGTGCAATTGCCTCAAGTCGACGATCTGTCCACCTTCACTCTCCCACAGTTCACAAACTTGCTCTGATACCACTTGGTGTAGTCGAGGGTGGAGGGCCCATAACTAGGACAGTCCAACCTTGCAGCAAGAGTAAGCACAACGGAAACTCAATGAACAAGAATACAATCAGAAATGGAAATATGAAGAATATATATTATTCACTAGAAACATGCCCTACCTTTTGGTTTACAAAATTATATAATGATATGCGTTAAAGCCCAAAATTACAATGTAGGTCGAAGCCCTTAAACCCTAGATATTTCCTTCTACTTAATTACTCATTCCAAATGCAACTACATGATTCCTATATATATCATTTCCCAGCTCTAGAAAAGGTCTGTGTTAGCCTCAAGAGGTGTTAAACCCCAAATTTGATGAAACTGTGTGAAGGTCGGCCAAAACATAAGATTCCCTCAAAACATGATGCAGATAAAAAAAAAGGTTCCTCGATGAATGTGAATCCTTATGAAATGGCATCCTTAGCTTCATAAGTCATGGGATAGGTCTGCACACTTGAAAAGCCAAGATTGGTGAGTGAATGCTCTCTATCCAAATACAACTAATATTCTGTTAGTGATAACTTTGTACAAGAATATCCAAAACACTTGAATTTTGGATATGATGTAGATGTATCCATGAATATCATCTATCTCGCTTTGTGAGCTTTAATGATATAATGTGGTACAATGCAGTATGAAATATTGAGACTGGGTCCTAACAACTAACTACTGAAATGCAAACATGAATGTAGATATTTTTTGGTTGATGCAAGATTGCCTGAAACTTGGGATCCTCCTACATCAAAGGCTCTTTGGATTTCACCCTAATCATGGCCACATGTGGAGGAACTTGCATGATGAAACCAACCACATTTTCATTATTAAAATTGACCCTAGTGTAATTGAAATTATTGGTTTTATTATTTTGATTATTGCCTTGAGGATTTATAAAACTAGTATTAGCATTGGAGGTATTGGTTCCCTAAGAATGTTTTGGGAAAGAATTTTGATATATCTAAATTTGAGCATTAGATGAAGAGCATTGATCCCCCTCCAAGATGACCTCACCCCTATAAATGAGGTCTTGGACATAGTTCTTGAGCTTCATACACTTATTTTTAGAATTTCCCTTAATCCTATGATAGTTGCAATGCTCATTGTATTTAAACCAATTAGGCTTCAATTTGGTATCATTCAAGGGTTGGGTAACTAGATAGGTGACTGCATTGGCTTGTACTAAATTACAAAATACCACATCAAGGGGTTCCTCTAAAGGAGTGAAATTATGTTTAACATTGCTTTGATTTTAAGCTCTAGGTACACCTTGAGGAACAGATATCTCATTGGATTTAGATGTGTTGGCCACATGAACATGTTTGGTATATATTACCCCATCATTGATGGAATTCTTGTTCTTTTTCAAAATATGGGGTTTGTCATTAGAAGGTTTGTCAATGTTTTCTTTATAAATTTTTACTAGATCCTTAGCTATGGGATTTTTTTCCAATGGTAACCCCTTTCTCTATGATCTCATCGAATGTGGATGCACAATGGACTTGCAAATGAAAAGCCATTTTGATATGAAAATTTTCAACAAAGATGTTGATTGTTTCTCGGGTAGGGGCCATGAAATAAAACTAGCTTGAGTTATCCACCTCTATAAATAGCTCATGAAAATTTCTCCATTATGTTGTTTTTTGGTGCATATATTGAGCATGGTCACTTCCTGCTTAAGATTCTAGGAGAAATGGGTCACACATTTTTTGGATAATTTGGAAAAAGTAGTAATGGATCCATGGGGGAGGTGTAAGAACCATTCCAATGCTTGGCCTCCCAAACTATGAGGGAACAAATGAAGAAGATAGTTATCATTGTAAGCCAACTCTTGAAAAGTCATAAAGAATTATTTGACATGGTCTCGAGGATCTCCTTTCCCTTTATATTTGTCAAATTTAGGAATTTAAATTTTTTTGGGGAGAGGTTTTTTTGCCATGGTACGATCGAAGGGATATGGGCACAACTCTTCAAATTTGAATGACTTATTGGAATTACCGACTTGCAATTCCCTAAGTGTAGTTTTTGTCTCTCCCCATTGTTGATTTGGAGCTACTAGATTAGGGCTTGGTTGATTGATGTATTGGTTTGGATTTTGAGGTGGATTTTTGTGTGACTATGAAGGCGGTTGAAGTGGATATGATTGATATTGTGGTGGATTAAATTATTATGGTGTTTGAGATGGGTAAGATTGGTGTTATGGCAGATAGGTATATGATTTTTGAGGAGGTTGGGATAAATGAGACAAATTTTAAGGGGGTTAGTTGTATGATGGTGGAGTAGGTAGTGACGGGTGGCTTTGATGCTGTGGTGGAGTAAAGTATGATGGTGGTCGAGGTGGTTGTGATGAATAAGGTTTTTTTTGAGAGGGGTTAGTATATGATTGTAATGGGTGTTGAAGGATTTGTTATATGACAGTGTATGGTTGGTGTGTTGTTATGGAGGTTGTACTTGTGGTATAGTTAGACTAGATAGAGGTATTATATTGGGAGTTTTATTGTGAGAATGTTATGGGTGAGGAGGTTGTGAATATTATTATGGAATGTGAGTGGAAGGTGGTATGTGAGAAGAAGATGGTATAGGTGTGTGAGAAGTATGGTAAATTATTTGGATCAAATGTGGTTAAAATAGAACAAGGGAACAAGATAAGATGTGGATAATGAGGTATTTGACACAAGAGTCCCCATGTTACCTTGAGAGGTAGTATGGAATAATGTGTGTGGTGTGGAAGGTTTGATATTTTGTGGGATGGAACTCAAAAGTTGATAGGAGGATATAGGATCATAACCTTGAATAGGACCAAGTCTCAAACCTCATCCTAATGTGGGAATTTGAATGGGGGAAGGTGGTACTTGAATCACTACATCATTCCCAAAGTCCAGTATAGGACCCCATGGATTCTCAGGATGAGTATGAGGTGTAGATAGTTGAGTGTGATCTAAGTGTTTTGTGATGTCAAATCTAGGTAGAATTTTAACACCACACATGAGGTTGGCCAGGATTATCTCCTTGTGGGTGTCTATAAGGTGGTCAATTATTTCCACATTAGTGGGATTATCCAAAAACTCTTGGATATTAGGGAAAATATCAATTTGGGATACCATTTCTTTCTCGATGAAGAGTAAATCATTGGGTTGGGTAGGATTTGATGATCCCATTTGGATGTTTGGGAGTTGAGAGTCTCCATTATTAAGAAAACTAGAAGTGTATGGGAAGGATTGTTATTGTTTTTGTTCCATGATTTTTCTAAGTTGTAACTACATGGTGACGTGCATAAAATATTAGATGATGATTGAAAGTGGATAATTCTAGGGATAAGTTAGATGATTTTCTATTTGATGTAACACTTAGATATGAATGAGAACCTAGATTGATGGTGATTGATTGGATTTCTACTTGCAATGGGAAAAAATCTCAAGCAAAAATGGTTCTAATAGTGATTGATTGGATTTCTATAAAATAAAGTATGATGATGATGGTTTGATTGATGATTTAGGTTCTCAAACAAGTGACAAAAGGCTATGTTTTTAATTAGAATGATGTGGGTTGTGACAAGTCATGTTTAGGAATGACCTTGTACTAGGAGGATGAATGTTTGATTAATTTTGGATGAGGTACTGTGACTAAAATGATCAATGTGGGTTAGATATGAGTTGGAAAAATTAATTGATCACAATTTTTGACATATGAAAATGATGGCTATCTTGTGCTAGATAGGTTTGATTTCTACAATTTGTATGGGAAATGAGGCTACCCTAGTATAGGCAAGGCTATGCAACCAATGTTTGACAATTTTTTAGACCTTAAAACAATAGAAATGAGGCCACCCCAATACAGAACAAGGTCACCACAACAGTATTTGATGGTTTTGGACCCTAAAATAGTGGATAACGAGGCTACCTCAGTATAGAAAAAAGATTCCCCAATAGTTTTTGATAGTTTTTTGGACCCTAAAATAGTGGAAAATGAGGCTACCCCAATATAGAACCAAGTCGCCCCAATAGTGTTTAAAAATTTTTGGACCCAAACTAGGTGGAAAATGAAGTCACCTCAGTATAAAACTAGGTCACCCTAATAGTGTTTGACAATTTTTTGGACCCTAACTTAGTGGAAAATGAGGTTTCTCCAGTACAAAACCAAGCTATCCCAATAATGTTTGATAGTTTTGGGACTCTAACTTAGTAAAAAATGAGTTCGCCCCAGTACCAAACTAGGTCACTCCAATAGTTTTTGACAGTTTTTTAGACCCTAACTTAGTGGAAAATGAGGTTTCCCCAATAGTGTTGACAGTTTTTGTTAGAGTAATAGGTTAATCACCTAATTAATTAATTCATATTGATTAATTAACCAAGTTCCCTTTTCTTTACTAACTTAAGCCAAAATTAGGATGTTATTTTCTGCATTATTAAATTAGCTTATGTTATCTCATTGCATAGGATTGTGACACTCGTCATAGGTTGATTTAATCCTCTTATAGGGATTTTATCTTCTTTTCATAAGGATTGATTTATCATTGTAATTATTAATTCAAGTTTATTGCATCAATTAATTCTTTGGTTATTGAGCAATATTGTTCTTTGATCTCCTCTTTTGTGATAGGATATTTTCTTATAAGTGATTTTTGGGTTCTGTGGAGTTGATTTTGCAACTTCATCATGGTACCAGAGCCTTCATGATTGATAAGATTGCTTTTTAGAAATATTGAGTGCAAATCTATTATTTTTTGGTCGAAAAAGAGCATGTTCTTCTCTTGTATCCTTAATGATCCGAAGAATTAAAAAAATATGAAAAAATAGTAGATTTCGGGGGCTTATCATCTACCTTTTCAGTTGCATGTATATTTTGCAGCCTCCTAGATCAAATATGGACTCACCATTGTGCTCAAAGTAGCCAATAAATTCAAAGTATTATCTCATTTCGCCAATTCAAAATATTTTTTAGCTGCATTTACTTTCATTCGACTTGCATGTATTTGCATGTAATTTGCATGTACTTGCATGTGACTTGCATGTACTTGCATGTGACTTGCATGTACTTGCATGTGATTGTATGAACTTTCATGTTGATTACATGTGCTTGCATGTCACTACATGTGAAGGAGAAGTTTTTTTATGTATTTTAAAGAAGCTTAGTTATTTGAAGACATGCAGAAAGCCAAATATTCCCTTTTTCCAATCATTGAGCCATAAAATTGTGCCCATGAGTTTAGGAGTTAATGGTGACTCCTCAACACCCCCAAGAATAGTTGCTAGAAAAAATTATCTTCCACAAGAGATAAATGGAAAGAATACTTGCTTCAAAAATATAAGATTGAATATATGGTTGTATGTGAAAATGTACATGAGAGTCCTTACTTATTAAGGAAAGGTGAGAGAAAGGATAAAACAAGATCATGACATGTGTATTAATCCTATCACATGAGACAACCAACTCGTAACTACCTAGGATAAGATAAGATTTAGAAATGACAACTAAGACTTCTAGAAGGAATCTTATAAGCCTAAGTAAACTAAACATGTGAATATGTCCCCTAAGTTTCTAGTAAGGAAATTAACTAGGTACAAGACATTTATTCACACCAACACCTGCCCTTAAATGAAAATTAGGGAGAATATTATTATGCAAAATAAAAAATGTGGGTCTCAACTTACGAGGCCATGTTAGGTGCCCATTTACAATGCAAATGAAATCTATCATAAATAGAGAAAAGAAGAAAAACTAGTGGGAAAAAACTCCTTTCCAAAAGAGAGAAAAGTAAAGAAAAAAAAATGATGCCATGGGGGGTTTGTTTTGTGGGATTCTTATTTGAAATCACAACCTTGTCTACCTTCATGCAAGTGTGCCTTTTGTTTGTACAACCTTGTACTTCTTCATGCACCATTTGATGTCACTAGTTCTTCTTCATTCACTACATTTTGACATTTAGTTTCAGTGGACCTATCATATCTCTTCCTTCTTCACATTATGGGGGTTATTATATTGTTGGTGCTAATGCATCCTTGGTTACATGTTGGAGTGATATGTATACAGTATTTGTTCCCATGTACTAATCGAATGCATTGTACATCAACAACTAGTTACCCATGCATTTTAGTGAGACAGAGTATTTACCATATAGACATTCTTGCATTCCTATTTTTGGAGATGACCTTCTATTTTCAATTGATTAGTGTTCTTCAGACTATTGGTACCTACGCTATATATATCTTCGAGCTCTAGATGTTTTCCTTTTTTTACCATTTGATTCAAATAGTTTCATTGGGGACACTCATGTAGATTCTTATCTTCTTGATCATGATCATCATCTGTTTCAGAGGAGGTTCTTCTTTCAACACCATAACAGTCATTCTTTGATAGTGTTTTCAATTCTTCATGCTTTAGTGGTGTTCTTCATGTTCATCCTTTGTTCCTACTCTTTTGGGACTTTTTTTAAGGCTTCTTAGACCTTCACTTGTATTTCTCTCTTTTGGAGAGGAGTTTTTCCCATGAGGTTTTCTCCTTTTCTCTAGTTGTGAGAGATCTTTTGTTTGTACATGGGTACCTCACAAGGCCTTGTTTGTCAGGACCCATCACACATTCATTTTTATAGTTTTGAGCTTCTCCATAAGTTTCACTTAAGGAGGGGTGTTAGAGTAAAAGGTGTGACTTGCAAGAACTTGCATGTTGCTTGTATGTGCTTGCATGCCACTGCATGAGAAGGAGAATTTTTTTTATGTCAAATTGTGTAAATTTCACAAAATTAGGTGTATCTTGGTTGTACGATCTCTTTTTTTCAAAAAATTAATATCATCGCAAATTTGGTTGTGAGCCTGATCCAGTGGAGGAATTTTTTGCAGAATCTGTCTCAATTTTTTTTTATAGAAAGTTGAAGTCAAATCTTCTTTTTTGCACTTTTGGGGCATAGCTCAAGCATACAATTTTTTTTTTTTGCAAATGAATAGCCCTTAGAAAGGTGCTTTAGTTCTCTATCTAGATCTATAGACCATTTTTTGAGTAAAATAAACAAGTAAACAAAGAATTATATGAAGTAATTTTCTCCTTTTTTCATCATTTCTACTTTCAAAGTTGCATTAGGCTTTGGTTTTTTGTGTTATGAGGGTTATTTTTTCTTTATTTATGTATCTACACACATTAGAGAACAACAAAACCTTCCCAAAAAAATTAAAAACCTTAAAAACTATGGTGGAAACCTCTTCTATTGAACATGTTATGTCACACAACTACCACATCTGGAAAGCTCATATGACCAAATTGCTCATGTCCAAGGGTTTCTGGTCCACTTTGGATAGTGTACAACCAACATTCACTTGTCAATTTGAGATTCTTCAACATTGGAACAAGATGGATGAGGCCATGCGACTGATTTCATTGCATGTTTCAAATAGTCTCCTATTTCATCTTGAGTCTTACACTACTCCTAGGGCTATGTGGATGAAGTTTAGTGATCTTTTTGGCACCATCAATAAGTTTTGACAAATCTATATTGAGGTAGAGTTGACTTCTTTAGTACCTAGTTCCTTCTCCATTGAAGATTTTTTGGTGAAATTTAAGTCCCTTAGATCACTTTTGCAAGGTTGTGGGAAGAATAAAACTGACACAAAGTGTATTTATTTGATATTTTCTAAGCTTCAAGGCCCATTTCAGGTCTTCTCTTCCATGTTTTACTCTACCATGGATGCATTGGGTAATGCTTTTACCATGCCTACCTTTGAGGTTTTCTATGAGCATTTGACATGAGAACAATTAAAGTTGGTTCAGTTGGATGCTCTTTTAGGTTTGAAAAACCATGCTTTGGTAGCCTATCCATGTAAGGGAAAACAAAAGAAGAAATAAAAGCCTATGATAGGTTCATCAAGTAGTGTGAATCCCTCCAAGACAGCCTCGAAATTAGAACAAAACCACATTCTAATGCCAAGCATGATAAGTCTTCTAAGTCTAGTGAGTCTTCCTCCAAGAAAAAGAAGAAATCAAATGAAACTTATAGTTTTTGTGGCAAGGAAGGAAATCCAATTACCAGATGTTGGAAGAGATTAGAGCCTTTAGAGGAGGCCATTAAAACAAATAACATCTCAACACCTTAGTCTTCTTCTACACATACAGGGAAAGATCATGCCTTTTTTTCATGGGCCTTACCTTCAAAATCTAGATGGATACTTGATTATGGTGCTTCTCACCATATGACACATACCTAGTATTTTGTTACCACTCTTTCACATTGTGCCACTTCATAGATTTCAATTGGTGACTCCACTCAACTTTTAGTTTTGGGTTCAGGTACTGTCCCATTGGAAGGTGGTTGTATTCAAAATGTTCTTGTTGTTCCTAAAATTTCAACCAACCTCTTTTCAATTTATTAGATTTGTCATTTTGGCACTAGTAGGAAATTTGAGTTATCATCACATGATGTGGTTATTTGAGACATCCATGATCCTAATATTGTTGTGGCTACTGGGAGTGTTGATTATGCATCACAACTATACATATTTGATGGATTTTAGAGCTTGGTTAGTTCTAGTTCATCCTGTTGTGCATTTTGCACACACGCCCCACTATAAGTAGGGACCCCCTTTTTTTGCTTTTCCCTCTACGGTTGCTCGTTCTCACTTCAAGGACTAGTCATATTTGGTACTTACTAGGTCTGCATAAATTTACCCTTTGGGTGGTGACTTCGCTTTTCATTTGGGTTCTGGGGTCATTTTCCTTGTCCATGCGATGACTTACTGATGGTTTCAAATCATAATACTTTAATACCCTTGGCCTTTGCATGATGGTTTCCCCATATACCAAGTTGATTTTCATTTAAAAGTATAAGTTTTAGCTTTTATGGAAAATATGTGTAGGAATGCCGTTGCAGAAAACCATTTGCATGTTTTCAGTGCATTGATGCCGAAGCCTCCGGCTTTCGCTTTGCTCTAGCCTGCAAACTTCTAGCTTCCGTAGTCTCATTTTCTGTAATTCTAGAAAAGGGAAAAATCTTCAAGTATTAAGATTAGACTCCCCGCATATCCATTTTCCCATATGCTCAAATAGATAGATCCCAAAAAAAACTAAGTGTTAAGGGGCCTTGAGTAAAACCATTTATGGGATTCTAGTGCACCAACGTTGGAGCCTCCGACTTCCACATTGCTTTGACCCACAAACCTCTAGCTTCCATAGTCACATTTCCATAATTTTAGAAAAGGGAAAAATCATCAAGTATTAAGCTTAGACATCCTTCATATCCATTTCCCCACATGCTTCTGTAGTCATATTTTCGGTAATCTTAGAAATGGGTAAAATCATCAAGTATTAATCCCAAATGCTCTTCATATTCATTTTCCAACATGCTAAAATGGATAAACTCAAAATTTACTGTGTTGGGGCCTTGCGGAAAACTTTATGTAGGTTTCTAGTGCACCGACACCAAAGCCTTTTGCTTCCACATTACTCTGGACCATAAGTCTTCGGCTTCCATAGGCAGGTTTTTTAAAACTCAAGAAATGAGTGAAAACTTTAAGTATTCAACATTTAGTGCCTTTAATATCCAAGTCCCCACGTGCCTAAATAAGTTGGATCCAAAATGACTAAGTTTTGAAACATTACAAAAATTGGATTACAGAATTCGATAGTGGTAGCACCATGTATGATGGCTTCCACATTGCTTGAGCTCACATACCTTGGATTTTGCATTGCTCCAACCCACAAGCCTTTAGCTTCCACATTGCTCCGATTTGCAAGTCTCTAGCTTCTGCATTGCTCTAGACTGCAAATCTTTAGCTTCTGCATTGCTCTGATCTACAGTGGTCTAATTCCCTCAAAAGTGGAAATTTCACTTGTTGGCGTCGAACCCTCTAGCTTTCGCAATCCTCTGGATCACAAACCTTTGCATTATGAATTGCCCAACTTGCAAGTCTTTGGCTTCCACATTATTTTGGCCCACAAGTCTCTAGCTTCCACATTGTTTTGGCCTGTAAGTCTCCAGCTTCCACATTGCTCCAACTTGCAATGGTCCAATTCCCTCAAAAGTGGAAATTTCACTCAACATTGAAGGCTCCATCTTTCGCATTGCTTTAGCCCACAAACCTCAATTTGCTCAAAAGTCAATTTCCTAAAATGGAAAATTTCTTGAAGAGGAAAGTTCCTCAAAATGCAATTTTTTCTCAAAATGGAAAATTTCTCGAAATAGAATTTTTTCCCAAAATGGAAAATTTTCTTGAAATATATTTTTTTCCAAAAATGGAAAATTTCCTAAAATGGAATTTTTTTCGAAAAATGAAAATTTATTGATGGACTATAATTGATAAATTTTAATATTTAAATAAGGAAAATTTATCATTTCTAGAGGCTTAAATTATGATATTTTATGACACTGGTGCTATTCAAGATGCTCAAAAGGATAAAGGTGTTGGTATAGTTTGTCATTGATTTCAAAGGTGAGGTACATGAAGTCAAATATGGATGCAAGGTTTCAAGGTGATTGGTATGTTGGTATCACAGGTATATGGTTGTTGGTGATTAACATGATATACATGATATGTGGCACACATGTGACATACATATACTAGAAAATACATTTGAGATGATTTCCTTTGTTTGCATTCCCAGGTTGGTCAAGTTGAGCTACATACATTGGTGTTTGTACATTCTCATATGAGCAACAAGTCTATGTTTATTTTGAGTCTCCATGTGGCTTATATGTATATTTTCCATCATTTATAAAGTGATAACAACTCTCAATCAGATGTTGATGAAGACCTGCAACATGGACATATCCTAAGGCATAATATATATTTTCTTCTTAGTTTGGTTAAGGTGGTTTTCTCCATTCCAGTCCTTTGTTGATATTGGTGTTTGGCTTACAATGTTATAAGGTTACTTGTAGAACATATACTATGGTCTTAGTTGTTCTATGCTTACATTGTGATGAGAATTCAGGTTATAATTTAAAAGGTCTATCGACCTTATCATTTGCATCTCATTTTTTTTAAGGCTTTGAAAATCGTATCCTTAGTATTACTTGTATTGAGGCATTATTGCCACTTACACCACATATGGTGACAGGCACTTAAAGTGACATAAGGTTTTTATTGGAAAAACAAAAATTAAAAAGAGTCCTTGGCAGGCATGCTAAACCATGAGGCATAAAGGTTAACTTAAGCCTGAGGCTATCGAGCATATTAAAGGGTAATAGCTTATTTTCAAAGTTTTTGAGAAAGGAATTTTTGGTTTCATTATTTCAAAGCCAAAATTAGGGAATGAGAGACAGAGGCTCACATGGAAAACACCAGGGTTTTCTATGATGTTTGATAAAATCGGGTTGAATGTTGTCAGCGGTTTGAAATGATGATGGTGTCAACAAATTGAAGTGATGGTTATCGAGTTTTTAAGGCTTACTTTTTAGCTGGTTTTTCACCAACTTAGGTATTTGAAAAATTCTTTGATTACAGGCCACATTTTGTTAAGGAAAGGATTAGTTTAAAAAAATAGGCATGAAAGAGTTGTTTGGCATATCATCTTTTAGTTATAGCAGGATTATTGCAACTAGTTTTATAAACAAATTCTTTGTGTTCGAAATGGTGTTGTTAAGGATCTTTATGGGCTTAACCTGTGTTGGTTATGATATAAAACCTTTTAGGGTTTCTGGATATTACTTACATGGATTAGTTACAAACTCTTTAGTTAATTCATTTAGGGTTTCTACAACCCTAATCTGGTTGGTTTTGGTTTTACAATTTTAAAAACTGCATTTGAAGGCAGTGGCCATAAAAGATAACTATCAGTTTTTTTGTGGTGTTACTCTTGAGAAGAATGAAAAAGAGATTTTGTGACTATTCTTTAAAGACTTTGTGCAAAGGTTGTTTCATATTGAAAAATTGATTATCATTCTAGAATATGTTGTCATTTTTATACAACATCCCTCGATGTGCTTATTGAAAAATATATTTATGGTCTTCTATTGAGATTCTAGGACTACAAATTGCACTTCTAGGGTTCTAATAGAATACTGTAATTTTTATGAATTGTAAAGGATTTGGTGCTCCTGTATCTTATGAAGTTGGTGCTTCTGAATTTTGTGGAGTTGGTGCTCCTGAACTTTGTGGAGTTGGTGCTCCTGAACTTTGTAGAGTTGGTGCTCTAAGTGAATAAAGAGAAAGATTGTTCAAGTGGTTTTTTATTCCCCAAGAGGATTTTCCACTCAGGACATATAATGTGTTATGTGATGAGTCTTTGTGTGATTGTTTTTCATGTCTATCTAATTTTCATAAGTTATCAGATGCATTAATATCTATTATTAGTTCTTATTTTTTCATTGTTAATGTATTCTGCTGTTACAAGAATTTTCACAATCATATGTTGCAAATTGGTTTAAAAGTTCTATTTAACCAAACATGTTTTGCATGTTGTGATGAAAAGAATTTAGTCTATCACATGTTCATTCATTGATTCATAGTTCAAGGTTGTTATGTTTCAATTTGTCATAATGTACTAAAGCTATTTGTTGTTTCAATGCTTATCATATGTCATTCAGTTGCACAGTTGTTGCAGTGTCTCATAAAGCTACAATGAAATTTGGTGGTCTTAAAGTGATTCAATTATGTTGGTCTTCATGTACATAGTCTTATGAGTTGCTCCTATTTTTTCATCATGCTTTGATTGTTAAACAATGTCAGTCACATCTTTGGAAAGTGCAAGATATCTCACACAGGTTATATTGGCATAAGTTGTATAAATGAACTGAGTTAATATTGTCATATCTTTGTTTACCTCTTTTCATTAATGCTCTTAAAGTTTTTACTCTGCTCTGTTATCAATAGAAAGGATATCTAAATTAAAATTCTTTGTCAAATTTTTAAAAGTTTTGAATTTTAGGTCTGTCTATCAGACATTGATTCGCCCCCCTTCTCAGTGTTTTTCCATACTCCAACAAGTGGTATTAGAGCCATACCCGTGCATAAGTCTAACCAACTTTTGGTTTCTTGGTCGTGGAGTATTCGTTATGGATAAGTGCAAAAGAAACAAAAGTCAAAAGAAAACCACTAGTGTCAAACAAAAAGTTGATCAACCAACCCCTATCAAGTCTAGTGAAGTTTTGTCTCAAGAAATACCCTTGCCAATTGATACTAAAAGTGATCCTGTAGTTGGAGAAGAAGGAGAAGAAGGTGATCACTTAGTAAGTGATTTGAACAAGAATTTGGTGAAAAAGAATGTGAAGGTGATGAGTTTGAAGTTGATTTGGAAGGAGAACCGCTTGATGCTTTAGATGAAATTAAAAAGCTTAAATAGGAAAATCAAGATCTCAAGGTACGCTTACAAGAAAGTGTTGATGTCATTAAAGTTGTAATACAAAATCATAATGATGATAAAAAGATTATTGAATTTTTGAAAGCTCAAATGGTTGATAGAAAAAGGACTGAAGAGGGATTGGAATTCAAGTTAAAAGACAAGGATGAATTGTGTAATAAACTAGAAAATGAGGTTGCTTCATTGAAGAAAAGTCCAGATAATGGTTCCTTGTTAAAAGAACTAACTCTTAAAGATGACATGATTATAAGTCAAAAAATTGAAATTGAAGAATGTAAGAGGATAGAAGATATTGTAAGGTCTGATTTGGAGGTTAAAAAGATTGAATGTCTAAAGCTTGAAGGAGAAGTAGTTACATTAAGGAAAGAGCTTGAAAGTGTCAAGGTTCAATCAGGTAAAAATCAGAAATTTGATTGTAGTACTAATCTATTGAATGAGATGTTAGACATGAAAAAACATTCTAAGGATCCTACAGGATTGGGATATGAGGTTGGACAAAGCTCTATAGAACAATCTAAACATGAGATAGTATTTGCTACTGTAGATGGAAAGAGGTTTACAGTCAAGAAAACACCAAGAATGAAGGTTGATCTTGGTCACCATATTGTTGCACCAGAGGATAACACTACTGCTAGAAGACAATTTACAGGAATTCACAGAGAAAGGAGAAATTTTTTCAGATCTTCACATCCTTGGCATGATCAGTCATTTAGGTACAATTATTTCCTATTCCATGGTTACTGCTATTCATGTCATGCTTATGGACATTGGGCTAGAGATTGTGAAAGTTATGCTAGAAATAATTGTAGTTTGTCAAATCAGAATCGTGGCACTATATGTTATATCTGTCACAAAGTTGGTCATTTAGAAATTAACTTTTGGTGGAATGATAAGAATGGTAATGGAAGTTCTTACAAAATTCCTAGAAGAAGTTATCATTCTTTTGGTTCATATCATAATGTCATGTGTTATAGATGTAACTATTTTGGACATAGAGCTTAGTCTTGTAGAAATCATTTGTTGAGGTCATCTAGACATAATAAAAGAATAAATACCTTGACCAAGCAACATTAGGCAGATATCTTGGACAAGAAGAAGGTAGGTGTTAAGGAAGTTTGGAGAAGAAAGGAAAACCAAGAGAAGGATGAATTAAGTCTTGTGCATATTGCAGAAGTGAACTTTACTAGTGCATAAAGAGAATCATGAGGTTAGGGGAGTCTATTTTGGTAACATGTTTTACCCCTATGAAGTCAAGAATGAGGTATGATAGCATGCATCTTCTATTGGTGGTATAAGAAGTAATTTTTTTTTTTGTAAATGTCAATTTTTTATTTTGTTTTATTCTGATTGAATTGGTTATGAAGGTCTGCATATGATATTGGAGGTATATGTTTCTGAAAAATTCAAAAGAAGTAAATTTCCAACTTGTTAAATAAAAGGTCTCAAATTTTGGCTATTTTGGATATAACATAGATCATCATGATTATTATATTGTGCATAACAAATTTGTTGTTATAGGTTGTTAAGGTTTATGTGCTAATTTGATGGAGCCTTTCATTTCCTATCATTCAGGTAATAGGAAGGATTAAGCTAATGAATATTCTTGTATCATGATCTTCTAAAGTTGTTCTCACCGTCTTTTATGTATTTCTACTGACACATTCATTGCAAGAATTCAAGTTTGAAAGTACAATGACAGTTCTTTGGCGAGTTTGATGCTTTGATGGCTCAATTCATAAGGTGCAGATGATCATGGGGATTTTTTTTCAATCCTTTGTCTACATACAAGAGATGTTTGAGTTGCTTATCTTTGATGACTCGAAATCATTCATTAATATTGGTATTAGTGTATTCTAGTTTAACTATTCAGAAGTTGAAAATGTCATATGTAGTTTGGGGTCATGCATATTTGACATCTACATAGGATGCTGAAATTAGGTTAAATATGCCTTTATTCTTGACATACTGGTGCATCTTATGAAAAACTTGATGATATGTTGTCTAAATTTCTTCTTGACTACATTTTAAGGCTTACTATTTTTATGTTAAGATTGTTATTGATAAAACTTTGAATACATCTTGATAATTCATTATCACTAAGAACAATTGGTTGAGTATCAAAGATAAATGTGTGTCATTGGTTTGCAATCATACTCTTGGAAGATTGTAGATTGATGTTTGAAGTTAAGTGTTCTCATTCAAAGAGAGCATTTTAGAGGTGTTATGAATCAAGGTTGTTTTCAAGGAGATGAAGATTCATAGAGATAATCTTGAAAATTGTATAAACAGTCGTGAGGAGAATTTATGCAAATGCAAAGCAATATCAGATGATAAAGATTCTAGAGGTCAGTGAAGTCTGCTGACAGGACAAAGATAGTTGTCAATATTATTGATGATTTATGACAGTCATATGATCTAGTGATGGTGAAATCTTTATGGATGAATGATTTGAGAAAATAATTCATCTCTTTGCATTGTTTTTTAGTAATCAAGGTGTGAGCTATATGTTTTATGGATTTGATGTCTTGAAATGAGTTTTATATCTGAAACAATGAGGAGAGTGTAAAATATTTGTGCATCTATGATCTTGAACATTTCACAAGTTACTGTAATAGTGATGGGATCTTACAAAGGGAAAAACATGTTTTCAAGATTTCCATGTGGTTTCTATGTCATTGTTTTACAATGTGAGCATTTGTTTCTCTTGACAGTTTGTATCTTGTACACACAATATCTTGAACTAAGAATGATGGACATGGTCATAGTGAACAAACAAGGACTATGAGGTCTTGAAAGCAAGAATATCATAACAAGTAGTGGTGGTATAGGATCATCTATGCTATTTTGGAGTCATGTATTCATGAGAGAAGTTGCAAGGGGTTGCAGACATAATAATGTGATTGGTGACAAAACATTGCACTCTTAGGACAATGATCATGTTGTGTTTTTGTATCCTAATATTGTTGCAGTTGTAAGTGTCCTAGTAAATATATGAAGAAGAAGGTGGCAGTGTGTTTTTACAAGGTACTCTTGCAAGGAAGAGTTTGAATTTGGTATGGCCATGATAGACATGTATGTAAGAGCAGTAGTTTTTGTGAGACTATAATTGTGATTTCTCTATGATAGTGTTATAATATCCTTGGTTCAAATATTTGTTTCATGTTTGATATATGTTGGATTCTTGGTATCTTCCTTGAAGCATGGTAAATAGATTAGAACAATAATGTTCCTATAAAATGAAATGATGCTTCTTTCCTTGGTCATGATTGTAATAGATTGTAGGAGTCCTCAATCACATGAGACATTGATTCATATTAGCATCCTAAAACCAATTTTCAAATTGTTATTGACATGGCGAGTAGTATTAGTGATGATCCTATGTCGTCAAGAGAATGATCAACTTGTTTATGATTATGAATCTCTTTCTAAGTCAAAACACTTGTTGCTTGGTTGATATTACCTGACTAATCCAATGCAGATAGTAGCCTAATTTAGTTGCTAATATTAAATGGTTTGTGCATACACGACAGGGGATATTTCTTGGAAAGTTGATTCCTTTGTCATCTAATGTCAAAGGGGGAGAGAGAGAATGGAGTGTTTGTAGTTTTTCCATCAATGACAAATGGGGAGTTTGTCATTGATGTGAAAGGTGAGGTACATGAAGTCAAATATGGATGCAAGGTTTCAAGGTGATTGGTATGTTGGTATCATAGGTATATGGTTGTTGGTGACTGACATGATATACATGATATCTGGCACACATATGACATACATATATTGGCAGATACATTTGAGATGATTTCCTTTGTTTGCATTCCTAGGGTGGTCAAGTTGACCTGCATACATTGGTGTTTGTACATTCTCATATGAGTAGCAAGTCTATGTTTAGTGTGAGTCTCCATGTGGCTTATTTGTATATTTTCCATCATTTCTAAAGTGATAACAAATCTCAGCTAGATGTTGATGAAGACCTACATAATCGACATATCCTAAGGCATAAAATATATTTGCTTCTTAGTTTGGTTATTATGTTGGTTCTCTCCATCCTAGTCCTTTGTTGATATTGACATTTGGCTTACAATGTTATAAGGTTACTTGTAGAACATATACTATGGTCTTAGTTGTTCTATGCTTACATTGTGATGAGAATTCAAGTTAAAATTTAAAAGGTCTATTGATCTTATCATTTGCATCTCATATTGCTTTTTAAGGCTTTGAAAATTGTATCCTTAGTATTACTTGTATTAAGGCATTATTGCCACTTACACCACATATGGTGACGAGCACCTAAAGTGACATAAGGTTTTTATTGGAAAAAAAAAAATTAAAAAGAGTCCTTGGTGGGCATGCTAAACCATGAGGCATAAAGGTTAACTTAAGCCCGAGGCTATCGGGCATACTAAAGGGTAATAGCTTATTTTCAAAGTTTTTGAGAAAGGCATTTGTGGTTTCATTATTTCAAAGCCCACATTAGGGCATGAGAGGCAGGGGCTCACATGGAAAATGCTAGGGTTTGCTATGATGTTTCATAAAATCAGGTTGAATGTTTTTGGTAGTTTGGAATGATGATGGTGTCAGCAACTTGAAGTGACAAATCTTGAATACAGTGGAAGTTGGCTTCTACCAGCTAGATGGTTATCAAGTTTTTAAGGCTTACTTTTTAGTTGGTTTTTCACCGACTCAGGTATTTGAAAAATTATTTGATTACAGGCCACATTTCGTTAAGGAAAGGATTAGTTTAAAAAAAGAGGCATCAAAGAGTTGTTTGCATATCATCTTTTAGTTATAGCAAATATTATTACAACTAGTTTTATAAACAAATTCTTTGTGTTTGAAATGGTGTTGTTAAGGATCTTTATGGGCTTAACCTGTGTTGGTTATGATATAAACCCTTTTAGGGTTTCTAGATATTACTTGCAGGGATTAGTTACAAACTATTCAGTTAATTCATTTAGGGTTTCTACAACCCTAATCCAGTTGGTTTTGGTTTCACAGTTTTAAAAACTGCATTTGAAGGCAGTGGCCATAAAAGATAACTATCAATTTTTTTGTGGTATTACTCTCGAGAAGAATGAAAAAGAGATTTCATGACTATTCTTTAAAGAATTTGTGTAAAGGTTGTTTCATATTGAAAAATTGATTATCATTCTAGAAGATGTTGTCATTTTTATACAACATTCTTCAATGTGCTTATTGAAAAATATATTTATGGTCTTCTATTGAGATTCTAGGACTGCAAATTGCACTTCTAGGGTTTTGATATAATAATATAATTGTTATGCATTGTAAAGGAGTTGGTACTCCTGTATCTTATGAAGTTGGTGCTTCTAAATTTTGTGGAGTTGGTGCTCCTAAATTTTCTGGAATTGGTGCTCCTAAACTTTGTAGAGTTGGTGCTCTAACTAAATAAAGAGAAAGATTGTGTGAGTGGTTTTTATTCCCCAAGAGGGTTTTCCACTTAGGACATATAATGTGTTATGTGATGAGTCTTTGTGTGATTTTTTTTCATGTCTATCTAATTTTCATAAGTTATCAAATGCATTAATGTCTATTATCAGTTCTTATTTCTGCATTGTTAATGTATTCTACTGTTACAAGTACTTTCACAATCATATGTTGCAAACTAGTTTAAAAGTTTTGTTTAACCAAACATGTTTTGCATGTTTTGATGAAAAGAATTTAGTCCATCACATCACATGTTCATTCATTGATTCATAGTTCAAGGTTGTTATGTTTTAATCTGTCATAATGTACTAAAGCCCTTTGTTGTTTCAATGCTTATCATATGTCATTTAGTTGCACAGTTGTTGCAGTGAAATTTGGTGGTCTTCATGTACATAGTCTTATGAATTGCACCTATTTTTTCATCATGCTCTGATTGTTAAACAATTTCAATCACATCTTTGGCAAGTGCAAGATATCTCACACAAGTTATATTGGCATAAGTTGTCTAAATGAACTGAGTTAAATTTGTCATATCTTTTTTTACCTCTTTTCATGAATGCTCTCAAAGTGATTACTCTGATTTGTTATCAATACAAAGGATATCTGAATTAAAAGTCTTTGTCAAAGTTTAAAAAGGTTTGAATTTTAGGTTTGTCTATCAAATACTGATTCACCCCCCCTCTCAGTGTTTTTCCATACTCCAACAAAAGGGTCAATTCATTAAAGGACCCACATATGAAATCGTGCAATGTATTGCAGGGAGTTGTAATTTAAATAAATGGTCAAGATGAACCTAAATATGGATTTGTGCAAGGCCTTATTCACCAGCAAGGAGATTTCAAACCAAAATTAAATGACAAATATCAATATTTAATACAAATCTACATGAGAAACTGTGCCTAACATCTAGAAGAGTAACTTAAAAAGACAAAAAAAGAGGTTGTTTTTATTCCTCTAATGAGGAGTTGATCATTGAAACCGACAAGGAGGATTTATGTTCCTCCTTGGATCAAACTATAATAGAATTATCTAATTTGATGCAAAAGAGGGATGTGTTGCCAAAACCTAATGTAATTCAAATATTAAATGTTGATGTAATATGGTCTCTTGATATTGATTTAATCTTGGCCATTGATCTAAAATGTAATATCTATAAAAGGCCTATGCCTGTTCACTTGTAAAGGAGACTTTTTTAGAGATAATTCAACAGGAGTAGAACAGTAGGAAAGTAGGAGAAGAGGGGACTAAAAATTGTTAAGCAAATGTTGGAGAAGTTAATACAGTTAGGTCATTGATTTGGTGAATTTCTATGTTGATTTTTAAAGTGTTATGATTTCTTGTTTATTCTTCTCAAGTGATATTTTTAGTTCATTCATATTAATGGTGAAGTGTTGAAGACATTGATCGATCTCTAGTTCATACTCTTTGGTGCAAGAGCACCATGACAACTTCATGTCTCCATGAGGAAAATTTTGATTTTTGATTCAATTTTGATGTTTCTACATTATAATAAGGTCTAGTAGACCATGTTGAACTTTTTTGTGTCAGTTTTGGAGCCTATGTGGTAATTTTTGATTCATATGTCTAATATTGCAAAAATTGTAGATCTTGTTAAATTTTATTAAAGTGCAAAATAGGAAAATGAAGAGTCAAGAGGTATTTGGATAGTTGGGGTCGATTGGTTGTGTTTGGAAGGGTTTAAAAACCATTTTTTTACATTGGGAATAGAGATAGATTGAGCAGATGAAGTTGTATTGAAGTTAAGAAATGAAATCAATGAAGAAAACTATGTTTTAACTACAAAATTTTGTGTTCTACAACATGGTATAGATGGTATGACCCTAATTATGGCCTAAGACCATTTGGAAAGGATGGAACCTTGAATACTCTACATTTTAGTTTTGATTTCATGAAATTTCCTTACATATTGCAAAAGTTATGGCAATTTTATGATGGAATGCTTGAAACCATCCTCTAGGGTATATAGTGGTAAATAAAATTGCATTTCTCTCATTCTAGCTGATGAAAAATTATATTTTTGGTGAAAAGGATTCTTTTTGCAATACTTTCATATTTCAAAGTTGCAAACCAAAAGATCAAATTTAGCATGTGAAGAGTTGATGCCCTAGGACTGTAATTATGTGTAAAAGACTGAAAATAATAGAGAACATTGAAGTTTTTAGTGTTTGATTATGGAGTGGATATTATTCTTGGGTAATGTTGTTTGAAAAAGGTTGTTAAATATATTTTGATTCCTTTTCAGATAGGATTTGGTGAAACTATAAGTGTTTGAGTCCATTTGTTTACTGTCTTATTAAGGCAGACTTGTGACAATTATGTTTTGAGTAAAAAATGGAGGTTTAAGATAGGAGTTTGATGAAATAACGTGAAATAAGCATGGGATATGGTTTATTTAGTATGTGTAGACCTATTTGAACATGTTTGTGGCATTGGAAAAGAGAAACAGGCTTGGGAACACAAACTTTCAATAAATCTTCATTATATAAGCATGGAATTGGTATAAACCAGTGTTTAGGGTTTTGATACATTAATAAGTGTTACTATTGATGAAGTTTGTTGATTTTGGCATTTTTTCACCTATTGAGAGTGTTAGAATAGAGTTTGAGGGTCTGAGTGAAGAATTTTTTGGAGTGGCTTTATTAATGTGGCCTAATTGGGCCTAGTTGTTGTAGGACAGTTTATTTTGGAGGGTGTTGTTACAAAATAACCCTATTTGAAATTTTGGTATGTTAAAAGAGGCCCAAATGGGTCTTGGAATTTGTGCTCTATTTTGGGAGATTCTATAAGTTTTGAAATTTGTGACCATTTTTATCATTGTGGAATGCTTCAAGCAAATAGTTCTCTTATGAGTGGGTATTTGGAAAAGTGTGAGTTCAATGTTTGAGGGAACTTTATTTGGTTTAATTCAGTCATTTTTATGAATTTTAAGGTGGTTTAAGGATTCAATAAGTTGTTTTATGCCCTGATATTAGTTTTGGATGCTTTGAATCAAGTGCTTTGTGAAGAGAATGATGAGTCAAAGGTGGATGAATAAGAAATAATTGTTTGAGTTTAGTCAAGTTGTGATTGTTGTAAGGATTTTAATCCCATGCTTTGCATCAATTAGTATTAGAGCTCAAAAGGTCTGGGAAAGAGAGTTTGGTGTTTGTGAAGGTTGAAGAGAGAACCTGATTGCCAAAAGACTAGGTAGAGGAAAAGAGAAGAGACCTAGGTAAGGAAAAGAAAACAGGAAGCAAGGTTAAAGGGACTTGCTTGAAGAGAAGATGGATTTGTTGATAAGGTACCTATAGGCTGAGGGTTCATAAAAGAAAAAGCAAGAAGAAAAAGAGAGGAAAGAGGAAAGAGGAAAATATGATGCAATTAGAGGTTGAGAAAGAGATAAGAGAAATAAGGAAAGCTATGGAAGAGATGAGAAGAAGGATGGAAGATGAGATGGAGTAGTTGCTCAAAAGAGTACTCAGTTGGCACTTGAAAATGAAGAAGGTTGTATGGCCAATGCAAAGGTTGATGCAAAAGAGAAGACAAAAGAACCTTTGATGGAAAAAGGTAATGAACAAGCAAAGGAAGATGAAGAAGAAGATATGGAAATTACAACCATTCCTAAACAAGAGGATGCTATGACAGTAGAGTGGAAGGATGAATTCCTTATGAAGACTCAAGATGTGTTGAAGATGCATGATGGTATTGTGGTTGGGACAATGCTTTATCCATTGGTTTCAAGAGAGGATAGAGGGAAGTTATACTTTGTCATTTCAAAGGTTTGTAGACCTGATCAAATAGAGGTAATTGGAGCATAGAACCTTAGAAAAGACATGAAGACCAAAGATGAAGAAATAATTTCTACATTACAAAGGCAAAAGGCTAAGGAAAACAACTATCACTTCCTTGTTGTGATAGTAAATTTGAGGAGGAACAAACCCAAGTTCAAAATCAAAGGAGGACAAGGTGTTGAGGTAGAGATTGGGATACATCAAAACATGAAGGCTCAGATTCCAAGTGACAAGATAGTTAGAAGGCTGGTTTGCTTTGACAAGTTGAAACCAAAAGTGAAAATGAAGACCAATAGGAGTTGTTCCAAAGAGGACAAGAGGTAGTGCATAGAGTACATCAAGGAGGAGCATACATAGGATGCAAACCGGTTACCACCCTCAATTGGGATTTGTTTTGGCCAAGAGTTTGGTGTAGGAGCACCATGACAACTTCATGCCTCCATGAGGAAAATTTTGATTTTTATTCAATTTTGATGTTCCTAAATTATAATAAGGTCTAGTAGACCATGTTGAAATTGTTTATGTTTGTTTTAGCCTAGGTGGTAATTTTTGAGTCATATGTCTAATATTGCAAAAATTGTCAATCTTGTGAAATGTTGTTAAAGTGCAAAATAGGAAGATGAAGAGTCAAGAGGTAGTTGGAAAGTTGGGGTCGATTGGTTGTGTTTGGAAGGGTTTAAAAACCATTTTTGTACATTGGGAATATAGAGAGATTGAGTATATGAAGTTGTATTGAAGTTAAGAAATGAAATCAATGAAGAAAACTCTATTTTAACTACAAAATTATGTGTTCTATAGCATGGTACAGATGGTACAACCCTAATTATGGCCTGACACCATCTAGAAAGTATGGATCCTTGAATACTCTACATTTTAGTTTTGATTTCATGAAATTTAATTACATATTGCAAAATTTATAGCAATTTTATGAATGATTGCCTGAAACCCTCCTCTAGGGCATACGATGGTAAATAAAATTGTGTTTCTCTCATTTTGGCTGATGAAAAATTCTAGTTTTTGGTGAAAAGGCTTATTTTTGCATATACTTTCATATTTCAAAGTTGCAGACCAAAATATCAAAGTTAGCATGTGAAGAGTTGATGCCCTAGGACTGTAATTATGTGTAAAAGACTGAAAATAATAGAGAACAGTGAAGTTTTGAGCGTTTGATTGTGGAGTGGATATTCTTCTTGGGTAATGTTGTTAAATATATTTTGATCCCTTTTTAGATAGGATTTGGTGAAACTATAAATGTTTGAGTCCATTTGTTTACTGTCCTGTTAAGGCAGACTTGTGACAGTTATGTTCTAAGTAAAAAATGGAGGTTTAAGATAGGAGTTTGATGAAATAACATCAAATAAGCATGTGTGATGGTTTATTTAGTATGTAAAAACCTATTTGAACATGTTTGTGGTGTTGGAAAAGAGAAATGGGCTTGGGAACACAAACTTTCAATAAATCCTCATGATATAAGCATGGAATTGGTATAAACCAGTGTTTAGGGTTTTGATACATTAATAAGTGTTTCTACTAATGAAGTTTGTTGATTTTGGCATTTTGTCACCTGTTGAGAGTGTTAGAATAGAGTTTGATGGTTTGAGTGAAGAATTTTTTGGAGTGGCTTTGTTAATGTGGCCTAATTGGGCCTAGTTGTTGTAGGACGATCTATTTTGGAGGGTGTTGTTACAAAACAACCCTATTTGAAATTTTGGTATGTTAAAAGAGGCCCAAATGGGTCTTGGAATCTATGCTCTGTTTTGGAAGATTCTATAAGTTTTGAAAGTTGTGACCATTTTTATCATTGTGGAATGCTTCAAGCAAATAGTTGTCTTATGAGTGGGTATTTGGAAAAATGTGAGTTCAATGTTTGAGGGAACTTTATTTGGTTTAAGTCGGTCATTTTTATGAATTTTAAGGTGGTTTGAGGATTCAATAAGTTGTTTTATGCCCTGATCTCAGTTTTGGATGTTTTGAATCAAGTGTTTTGTGAAGAGAATGATGACTCAAAGGTGGATGAACAACAAAGAATTGTTTGAGTTTAGTCAAGTTGTGATTGTTGTAAGGATTTGAACCCCATGCTCTGCATCAATTGGTATTAGAGCTCAAAAGGTTTGGGAAAGAGATTTTGGTTTTTGTGTTTATGTGTTTTTACAGGTTGAAGAGAGAACTTGGTTGCCAAAAGACTAGGTAGAGGAAAAGAGAAGAGACCTAGGTAAGGAAAAGAAAAGAGGAAGCAAGGTTAAACAGACTTGCTTGAAGAGAAGATGGATTTGTTGAGAAGGTACCTACAAGATGAGGGTTCACAAAAGAAGAAGCAAGAAGAAAAAGAGAGGAAAGGGGAAAGAGGAAATAGGAAAATATGAGTCAAATAGAGGTTGAGAAAGTGATAAGAGAAATAAGGCAAGCTATGGAAGAGATGAGAAGAAGGATGGAAGATGAGATGGAGCAGTTCTCAAAAGCATGCTCAGTTGGCATTGGAAAATGAAGAAGGTTGTATGGCCTATTCAAAGGCTGATGCAAAAGAGAAGACAAATGAAAGCATTAGTACCAAATGTGAAGACAAAAGAACCTTTGATGGAAAAAGGAAATGAAAAAGCAAAGGAAGATGAAGAAGAAGATATGGAAATTAAAACCATTCCTAAACAAGAGGATGCTATGATAGCAGAGTGGAAGGATGAATTTCTTATGAAGACTCAAGATCTATTGAAGATGCATGATGGTATTATGGTTGGGACAATGCTTTGTCCATTGGTTTCAAGAGAGGATAGAGAGAAGTTATACTCTAACATTTCATAGGTTTGTAGACCTGATCAAACAGAGGTAATTAGAGCAAAGAACCTGAGAAAAGACATGAAGACCAAAGATGAAGAAATCATTGCTACATTGCAAAGGAAAAAGTTTAAGGAAATCAACTATCACTTCCTTGTTGTGATAGCAATTTTGAGGAGGAACAAACCCAAGTTCAAAATGAAGGAAGGAGGACAAGGTAATGAGGTAGAGATTGGGATACATCAAAGCATGAAGGCTCAGATTCCAGGTGACAAGACAGTTAGAAGGTTGGTTTTCTTTGACAAGTTGAAACCAAAAGTGAAAATGAAGACCAATAGGAGTTGTTTCAAAGAGGACATCAAGGAGGAGCATACAGAGGATGCAAATCAGTTACCAACCTCAATCCAAGAGGGCTTGGGGTTTCTTTTGGTCGAGAGTTTGGTGTAGGAGCACCATGACAACTTAATGCCTCCATGAGGAAAATTTTGATTTTTTATTCAATTTTAATGTTTCTAAATTATAATAAGGTCTAGTAGACCATGTTGAACTTGTTTGTGTCGATTTTATCCTCGGTGGTAATTTTTGAGTCATATGTCTAATATTGCAAAAATTGTGAATCTTGTGAAATGTTGTTAAAGTGCAAAATAGGAAGATGAAGAGTCAAGAGGTAGTTGGAAAGTTGGGGTCAATTGGTTTTGTTTGGAAGGGTTTAAAAACCATTTTTATACATTGGGAATATAGAGAGATTGAGTAGATGAAGTTGTATTGAAGTCAAGAAATGAAATCAATGAAGAAAACTCTATTTTAACTACAAAATTATGTGTTCTACAGCATGGTACAAATGGTACGACCCTAATTATGGCCTAAGATCATCTAGAAAGGATGGAGCTTTGAATACTCTACATTTTAGTTTTGATTTCATGAAATTTAATTACATATTGCAAAAGTTCAGGCAATTTTATGATGGACTGCTTGAAACCCTCCTCTACGGTATACAATGGTGAATAAATTTGTGTTTCTCTCATTTTGGCTAATGAAAAATTCTATTTCTTGGTGAAAAGTATTATTTTTGCATATAATTTCATATTTCAAAGTTGCAGACCAAAATATCAAAGTTAGCATGTCAAGAGTTGATGCCCTAGGACTGTAATTATGTGTAAAAGACTGAAAATAACATACAACAGTGAAGTTTTGAGCGTTTGATTATGGAGTGGATACTATTCTTAGGTAATATTGTTTGAAAAAGGTGGTGAAACTATAAGTGTTTGAGTCCATTTGTTTATTGTCTTGTTAAGGAAGACTTGTGACAGTTATGTTTTGAGTCAAAAATGGAGGTTTAAGATAGGAGTTTAATGAAATAACATGAAATAAGCATGGAATATGGTTTATTTAGTATGTGTAGACCTATTTGAACATGTTTGTGGTGTTAGAAAAGATAAATAGGCTTGGGAACATAGAATTTCTATAAATTCTCATGATACAAGCATAGAATTGGTATAAACCAGTGTTTAGGGTTTTGATACATTAATAAGTGTTACTACTGATGAAGCTTGTTGATTTTGGAATTTTGTCACCTATTGAGAGTGTTAGAATAGAGTTTGAGGGTCTGAGTGAAGAATTTATTGTAATGGCTTTGTTAATGTGGCCTAATTGGGCTTAGTTGTTGTAGGATAGTCTATTTTGGAGGGTGTTGTTACAAAACAACCTGATTTGAAATTTTGGTATGTTAAAAGAGGCCCAAATGGGTCCTAGAATCTATGCTCTATTTTGGGAGTTTCTATAAGTTTTGAAAGTTGTGACTATTTTTATCATTGTGGAATTCTTCAAGCAAATAGTTGTCTTATGAGTGGGTATTTGGAAAAGTGTGAGTTCAATGTTTGAGGGAACTTTATTTGGTTTAAGTTAGTCTTTTTTATGAATTTTAAGGTGGTTTGAGAATTCAATAAGTGGTTTTATGCCCTGATCTCAGTTTTGGATGTTTTGAATTAAGTGCTTTGTGAAGAGAATGATGAGTCAAAGGTGGATGAATAATAAAGAATTATTTGAGTTTAGTCAAGTTGTGATTGTTGTAAGGCTTTGAAACCCATGCTCTACATAACTATTGGTTGCTTGCTAATTATGAGTTGTTGTGTATAGTTAGTCTGATCCTTTCTATTGTATTAGTTCAATTGTGAATGTTTATGCATATTATGCTAGGAATTGGATATGTGTATGGATGTTTACAATCTAAAAAACTTTGAGTATCCCTTTGAAGATCACATCTTTTTTGTGATATTGTAGATTTAATAATCTTGGTTAAGCAAGAATTGTTTTATTGGGTTATCTTCCTATCTAAAGCATTAACCATTGTTGTGAGTGTCCTTAGGTATTAGAACTAGGATCTCTCTCAACCCTATGTCTTTTGATCTTTCTTTGGATTAGTTTTAGGAGAATAACATCACCACATTGCCACATTTTATGATAAAATCACTTTTAGATTTCAGATCTAGAAAGTTCAATTGGGATCTGCACACTTTTTCAAATTTCACAAAACCCTCATTTGAAGTTTAATGCTTCCAACCTTATTGAATCGTAAGGACCCTTGTGATTACCAAAAAAGAACATCACTATTGAGCTTTTTTTTGCATTGTCAAGACCTAAGTTTATAAACCTTGGGGTTATTTTCTGAAGTTTTCTAAAGAGAGTTACCTTTCAAGAGAGATAGAACACTTGTGTTTTATCTGTGTTGTACAGTGCAAAAACACTTATCAACAAAATTGGTGCTACAGGGAGGGTTGAGCGTAAACAACAAAGATGAAAGATGAATGAGCCTTCATGTTAAAAATTTGAAATATGATAGATCTCTTTATATTCAGATAAATCTAAAAAATACAAAAATACAAAAATACAAAAATTTGAGTTGAGATGGAAGGGAAACAATTTCACATTTCTCATTGTAAGGACAACCATCAGATTGATATTTCTCATATTTAGGAGTATTTGAATAAGAAATTGTATCCTAAGAGTTTGCATCAGCTTGAATTATTAGACAAATGTAGAATTCACAATACCTCTAGGCACAATGAGTTGGAATGTTTGGCCTTTTTTGATAGAATAGAGATGGCTTTGTAGGGAAAAATATTATTTTGGGAAGTACATGGAACATTAGCTCCTACAGAATTGGAACAAGAACATTTTGATGTTGCAGTTGAGGCCTTCATAGGTCTGGTCAAAGAACAACTAAGTAGTGTGAACAAAATTTTCTTGGAAGATATACTACTTTCCAATTAGTGTAGGGTGCACAATGTAGTCCATTCAAAGCTCACATGTCCTTCATTTGAAGGAATAATTAATCAGGCAAAAAAATATTTGGGTTTGATGGAACAATTGAACTCCTGCAAAGAGGAATCATCTATAGTAGAATCTGCATACACCAAATTAGAAGAACACCTAGCATCTTATGGGGAACATACAAAGGTTGAATTAAAAAAATCTATAGCTATAAGCATTGAAACAATTGCCAAAGATGTTAAAGACAAGAAGGAGGAAGCTGAAATATTTAAGACAATAGAAAATAATGAATGTTCATACAAAATGAAACTTAGAGTAGGGTATGTTGTCCCTCTGAAAGAAATTCAAGCATCTGAAATGGAAGATTCAACTAGTTTAGATCAACCACAAGATAAGGTAGTTATGAATCGAACTTCCTCTGCAAGATATAACAAAGATTCAATATTGATAGAATGTGAAGAATTGGTTGCAAGGCTCTTAAAATATTGGTCAAGCTTACAATACAAAATACATTGGAGGAATTGCTATTACCAGGCTGGTTTAGGATACATGATGCAACACATTCGGAGTTCACTTGTTCACAGTGCCAAACAATGATCAAACAAATCAAGGAACACATAGAGCTGTCAAAGGAATCCAATGCAAAATTCCCTACCACTACTGTAAAAAATACACTAGATGTGGAAAGACATGGATCTAGTGATTGCTCAGTTGAGTATAATTCATCGATAAACTTTAGAGTAGTAGTAACATAAAAGGAACAGTATAGTCCAAAGGACAATATAGCGAATGTATCACCTTGCAAGGATACCAAAGATTTGGTGGTTGAACCATCAATTTGTAGCCAAGGTATTTCCCCTTCTTAAAATGACTTGCACAATACGTACTCAAGAGGCTGTCCCAAACCAACAATCATAGAATTTAGTCCCCTTGACATGGAAGAAGAATTTTTTGATTTCTTTGCATTTGGGGTTAAGATAAAAAATTATGATGACACAAATAAAGTGAGTGATTCTATATTTGAGGGTAGAAAAAATACATTACTTGAACCTTTAGATGATGTAGTTGAAGTCCTATATGAAGAAAAGGATTTTTTTTTAGCATATAGAAACAATGAACACATAGAAATGGATGAATATTTTGATATACACCATGCAAATGCTAATAATGGGACCAATGAATCTCACCAGTTGTTCACACCTGAACTACAACAAGAAGAAGCCTCGGAGGATGTCATAATCAAAGATGTACAATGCCAACTATAGGCTACAATAGGGAGTTTTCTTTCCCTATCTAATTTTGATTTTCTTTCACATTCCAATTATTTTAGCAAGCCAGATTCATTCATATCATGTTTCATGACATAGAGTCTCATCAAAATGAAGTTGACGTACAAGAAATTAAAAGGGATAGCTTGAAATCTTTTGAGGATAACAGTCATGTAGACACAAAATAAAAATGATCAATATATTTCCATAGGATTTATTGAGGGACAGCTAGTTAAAGCCACAAATTATGGAGATATGCTTGGAGATTCTCTTGTAGATATTTCACACCAGCCTCATGCAACTACAAAATCTAGTAAAACATTCCATGAACTTGAAAATTTCAATCCTTTACATGGTATACTGCATGATAAATTTAGTTTTAACTCATAGGTTTGTAATGCAAGGGCATGTTACACCACAAGATACACCCTCTTGATGTTGATGATGAAAGATTAGATGATATCGCACACATTATAAGTAGTCAAATGTCAATGCCTATGCAGGAGGACATCCAGGTTGTATCTTTCCTCATTCCTACCAATACTCACACTTATCATTTTTATTATGGTGATCTAGGAAGTAGAACTTATTTATGGATTAACCATGGGCCTAACGAATCACCACAATTGTTGGTTTTTCTTTTATTTTGTCGTTGAATTTGAAGGCTACGATATTGAAACTCATTTTTCTAAATATAAGGATGAATTCGTATGGATTAGGTTTGCAACTATCACCTTATTACTTGTACATGCATTAAGGAATTGTATATAGGTGGCTGTCAACTTGCCTTGTTTTAGAATTATTTATTTTGAGTCTCTTTATGTATAGTCCGATTTAAATAAATTTGGTTTTTCTTTTGCTTTTTTTTCCTATTTTGGTTAGTTTAGGTTTGGTTTTTTTATTGCTTCTCCAATATGGGGTCCCTTTGTTTTCTTCTTGGAATGTTTGTAAGTACAAATAATTTCATTGTCTAGGATTTTTCTGGGTATTTCTTTGAGAAACTCTAATCATGTTTTCAGAATGGACAGAGAAAGTCTTATGTTAGTGTCAAGTGGTCTAGATGTTTGATCTAAAGAGGATAAGTTGTTGGTCTAATATGATTTGGAAGTATTCTGAAATCTTATATCTCTCACAAATTTTAATAGTCCCGAGGTCATTATAGGTTTCTATGTGAAGTCATGTTAAGTGAAAAGTCATAAATTCTACTTCAGCGCCATTGTGATTTTTAGCCCTGAGTGTAAGATTCACTGCTTATAGGATAAATGAAAAGAAAATAAAAAAAGAATCAAAAGAAACAACAGAAAAGAAAAGTGAGAAAATTAGAGAAATTCAACTTTAAGGAGGATTCAAATAACTCTATTGGGTCTATGGATGCTCAGTTGGTAGTAGAGCTATGTTTGAGAGGATCACAACGATAACCTTGTTGAGGCTATAGACTCCTGACTAGTAGCAAGGCCATGTCAAGTTGCTTTTGAAGTAGATCATTCACGTAGCTTAACATGATAGAGTGTAGGTTCTTGTAGTCACTTAAGGAAGGAAATAAATACACTTGCTCACACTAGGATTTTCAGTAAATGGAAGGTTAGATCACCTAGTGGTTTTGATCCTTTGATTAGGTATTTCAGTTTGTTTGGTCTAATATGGAGGTCAGATCCAAAGATTTTGGGTTCATGATTCTTGTTTGTCATCGAAATTCTCTAGAGAATTTCCCCAGTAGAGTTTCCATTTGTTGTGCATTTTGCACACACACCTCACTAAAAGTAGGGACCCCCTTTTTTTGTTTTTCCCTCTCCGGCTGCTCATTCTCATTTCAAGGACTGGTCATATTTGGTACTTAGTAGGTCTGCATAAGTTTACAATTTGGGTGGTGACTTCACTTTGCATTTTGGTTTTGGGGTCATTTTCCTTGTCCATTCGATGATTTACTGACATATTCAACTCATAATCTTTTAGCCTTGGAATTTGCATGATGGTTTCCCCACATACCAAGTTGATCTGCATTGCTCTAGCGTGCAAACCTCCAGCTTCCACAGTTACATTTTTCACAATTTTAGAAAAGGGAAAAATCATCAAGTATTAAGATTAGATGCCATTCATATCCATTTCCCCATGTGCTCAAGTAGATAAATCTAAAAAAATACTGTGATGGGACCTTGAGGAAAACTATTTGTAGGTTTCCAGTGCAACGATGTCGAAGCCTCTGGTTTCTGCAATGATCTAGCCCACAAGCCTTTGACTTCTGAAGTCACATTGTTCACACTTAGAAATGGGTAAAATCATCAAGTACTAAGCCTAATTTCTCTTTATATTCATTTTCCCACATGCAAAAATGGATAAACTCAAAAAAATTTAAGTGTTGGGGCCTTGCGAAAAACTTTGTGTGGGATTCTAGTGCATTGATGTCAGAGCCTCTGACTTTCGCATTGCTCCGGCTCGCAAGTCTTCAGCTTTCATAGTCAACTTTCCTGCAACTCAAGAAATGAGTGAAAGCTTTAAGTAATGAACATTTCGTTCCTTTAATATCCAAGTCCCCACATGCCTCAAAAAATTGGATCCAAAATGACTAAGTTTTGAAACATTGCATAAATTGACTTGCAAAATTCCATAGTGGCAGCACCGTGTATGATGGCTTCCACATTGCTCTAGCCTACATAACTTTGGCTTCTGCATTGCTCTAGCCTACAACCCTTTAGCTTCTCCATTGCTCTAGCCCGCATGTCTCTAGCTTCTACATTGCTCCAACTCGCAAGTCTCTGGCTTTTGCATTGCTCCAATCTGCAAGCCTTTCACTTCCATATTGCTAAGGCCTGCAAGTCTCTAGCTTCCGTATTGCTCCGGTCCGCAAGTGTCTAGTTTCTCCATTGCTCAGGCCTGTACTGGTCCAATTCCCTAAAAAGTGGAAATTTCATTCATTGGTGCTGAAGCCTTTAGCTTCTGCATTGCTCCAACCCACAAACTTTCAATCCCCTCAAAACTCAAATTCCTGAACTAGAAAATATTGAAAAGGAAAGTTTCCCAAAGTGTAAATTTTACTCTAAATGGAAATTTTACCAAAATGGAAATTTTTCTTGAAATGCAAATTTTCCTAAACTTGAAAATTTCCCAAAATAGATTTTTTCCCAAAATGAAATTTTTCTTGAAATAGATTTTCCAAAATGGAAAATTTCCTAAAATGGAATTTTTTTTGAAAAATGAAAATTTCTTGATGGACTTGTTATGCCTTGCATAACCACCCCATTTTTTTATTGGTCAAAATGGGTCCCCCTTGGTTTCTTTTGTCCTTCGTGTTCTTGTTCAGGTCTTAGGAGTTGTTTCTTTTTCTCCTAAGTCTTGGTTTTCCTTTGTTTTTCAGGTTCGAGTTTCGGATTGACACTCACACTTGTTGCTTTGAAAAGTTCAAGTTCTTGTTTGTGTTTTGATCCTAACCCCCGCACTTTTCCATGTGTTTTCTTTGTTTTGTAGGAGTCTGGTATTGGATCGGAACCATCACCTTACACCCTTAAAGGTGTAAGTTCTTGTTTCCATTCTGATCCCAACTTTTTCTTTTCTTCCTTGTGTGTTTTTTCTTATGTCAGAATTGGACATCGGACCAAGCCAAAACCAAGAAATTTTCCAAAGTTCTTGTTCCTATTTCCATCCTAATCCTGACTTTTGAATCTCTTTGTATTTTTCAAAATTGGATTTTGGACCAGAACTTGAACGAAGAACTTTTCAAAAGTTCTTGTTTCATGTTTTGTCTTGATTTCGATTCTCACTTTGTCTTTGTTTTTCAGGATTCAAATTTTAGACCTTCATTTGAACTTTGCACTCATTGAAAGTTTCATGTCATTTCATGTTCCGATCTCGACTCTCTCTTACCTTCATTCTTGTGATTGCGCATTAATGACTTCCACCCCGATCCCAATATCATTGTAGGATCAAAACTCTGAGTGCTACCAAAGCTTGTTCCCCTTTTAGGGTCCAATTCCAAATCATTTCCTGATTCTGAATTTTGATTCATTATCGAGATTGGAACTCAGAGAGACTGGAACTTGGAGAGACCCCTTCATTAACTCTATTTTTTAATTATCACTACTTGGCGAGGGCCCGATCCCAATTCCTGAACACTTTGTAGGATCGAACCACAAAATGACACTAAAATTTGTTCATCATCATAGGTATAGGTGTTGAACCACAACCAAATTCTAATGTCTGATAGAAGTGAAGAGTGTTATATTAATTTTAGGTTCAAGGTTTTCCCCAATCTTGACTTTCGGTACAATTCATGCATTGTGCTTACAATGGTCAGGTTCTTAGTTCCATCCTGAACCTGAAACTTGAAAATGCTGAATTAACTTGTAGAATGGGAATTCATCTTGAATAAGCAGGAATTTAATATGAATGCTTGTGCTAATTTTCTCTTCACATGTCTCTTCTTTGCCTTATGATTGTCAGTATTGCAAGGTAATTAACAAATTTATGATTCAGAGGAGGAAGCTCCCACTGAAGGAACATCAAAGGGAACAAAGGCCAAGAGGCTAAAGCCATAACAAGTTCCTATTACAATAAAGTATAATTTCCAAGGGACCCCAATACCATCTAAGTTCGGTTTTGATGTTATGAATATCACTGATACGCTTGTGGGACATATTGACTTGGACCAATTTTGTAAAGATACTTTTTTAGAAGATGCTACCCCAAGGGAAAAGAGGATTGCAAATTCTAGGTTAGCTCATGTAGCTAGTTTTCCTATTGTTGTGTAATGTAATCATTTCATTTTAACTACTGCATAAACTTATAATCCAACTCAGAGGCAATGTATTGACTCCCAGGACAATGTGATCATTGATTTGACTCTGACAATGATTAGACTAGTTTTGATCCTCCTCTTCATCCTAATCCCAAGATTATGTTTGAGGCTAAGGCATTTGAATGGTGGGAAATAGATGTAGATGGGAACAAAAGACTTATTAACAAAAGGTGGGTTAAGAGAAAAAATAAATTTGTAAAGAAGGTACCACTGAATCCTAAGAGGTTTGACTTTTCTAAGGACATTGGGTATATGATTAAATTATTGGCAAGAGTGTTTGGAAAAGAAAATTCTCGCATCTTTGAACATTGGATGTTTAAATTCATTCAACTGATTTTAGAGGGGAAGCAATTTCTAGATTGGGGGAAGATAATTTCAGATAACATCCATGACCAACTATTGAAGGTAACAGAAACAAAGACATTATATATGTCTTCATATGTGATATATTGTGTTATAAGGATGGGATAGTTTCTTGGATTAAATATTGAAGGGTCAATGGATGATGGCCCAAATCATAAGAAGGTCTAGGAATATTATGACCAACTGGAGCTTAAGAAGGCAGAGCAACATTTTAAAAGAGTCAATGATGCATTTCTATATGTTATCACTAATAAGCTCATAGGTGATGTTGGTTTCAGATTGTTCTAAGACGCCATGGAATTCATTCAAGAGTGGGGATATTGGTTTATCTAATACCCCAAGTCCACATGTAGACACCCAAAAATGTCCTCTTACAACACTTTGTCACAACATTGCATCATTTAGACATCTTGTAGTATGTTTTTCCCTAGGTACCCATGTCATCATCTAATTAGTTAAATAAATCTTATTTATTTGACTAATTTCATTTATTCCCTTTCTATGCATAATCCATCCATTCCTCTAATGTTAATTAAATATTTTATATTATTTAATTAATTAAATCATAATCCATCCATTCCTCTAATGTTAATTAAATAATTTATATTATTTAATTAATTAAATTATTGTCATCCTTTCCTCTAATGTTAATTAAATAATTTATATTATTTAATTAATTAAATAATTTCTATTAATTCTTCTAATGTTAATTAAATAATTTATAATATTTAATTGATGAAATCATAAATTCAACATTAATTAAATAAATCAAATATTTATTTAATTAATAAAATCTTAAAAATATCTTTTCACTTTCTTTCCAAAATTGAAACTCATGTGTATCTAATTAATTTATTTAATTAGATAATTCATCAATTATCCTTCTCATCTTTTTCAAGATTTATTTCCTTTAAAAGAGAATCAAAATCTTTCTATCTTTTCACATCTTATCTTATCTTGTTTTATTTCCTCCTTGCTCAAATAAAACAAAAATCAAATCCTTATCAAATCTTATCTCCATCCACATCAAGCCTCTATAAATACAACCTCTCACAATCCATTTAGGAGGTTGATTCTTAAGTATCCTCACTTTGTCAAAATCATTCTTCAGTCTTCCATCTATCTCTATCATTCTCCATTTGTCATTTTCATCAAGTCGTTACGCTGTTGAATTGAGCAACCAACATTCCTCCATTATCAATCCTTCAAAATCTTGCATTCTCATGTAGGTGGAGAAGAGAAATGGAGATAAATTGAGTTTAGCATGGATTTGGGTTTGCATTCGTTTGTTATTGTGATTTCCATGCTTGCTCGTACTCTATTGTGCTAGTTAGAATTTGATATATTTCTATTTTAGTTTTATATCTAATTTTCTCCTAATTACATTGGTGAACCCAATGTGAATCCTTTGATCTAGCTTGATTTTTGCAAGTTTTATTGACCTTTTTGTTGCAGATCTGCCATTTTTTGGACAAAACCCCAAGTTTTACAAATTTCTTCATATATTCTACACAACTATGAATTTTTCTACAATATTTTCACAAAGTCTTTTAAATCATCTCAAGAGGCTATAGTAAAAAAATTGAGGGTTTATCATCATTTTCATAGGATTTATTGTAATTTTATGTTTTTTCATAAAATTGATTTTCTAGATGCAAATCCATGAATTTTTTAGAATTTTTTACATTTTTAGAAATATATTTAAATTATAATTGGGGTATATGTTTTACATATTTAATTTGGAGGTCAAATATAATGCAAAAAATTATGATCTTCATTTTCTATATGGTTTTCACCAATCCGCATTTTTGCGTGCAAAACAAGGAATTTTTTTGACTTCTTTACATTTATGGAAAGCTCTTAGAAAATTAGTGATCATAAGGAGCTATAGTAGAAGAAATATCATTCACAGATAATAGATTGAAAAATGAAAACTTTTGGGTGCACTTGTTTAATCTTTCATCTCTTAATCTTGTTTGTCACACATTTGGATTTGGGCTCTTAAAATGAATATTTTCTTGAATCACATATCAAAAATCGGATCTAAAATTAATTACTATCTTCCTACACATTTGGTTTTGGGTTAAAAAGAACAAGAGCTTCCATTTTTTGCATACACACATTTCATTTCTAAGGTCAATTAACAACTGCGAGTGTGAATCAAGTGTGTGTGTGATCACAAACACCTCACTTGGTTTTCTTTTGTCAAACCCTTCATACGAGGCCTGCTTGGGAATTTGATCACCCCTGGGGATGACCTCAATCGAAGTGTGAATCGAAAGACACACTTGTTTGGGAGTTAAAATCTTTTCACTCTTGGCTAAGCCCCAAAGAACTTTATACCTTTGGGAAGTGAAGGTGAAGGGTGGGTTACCCCTTTCTCCTAGCTGTGTGGCATGATTTTTCTTCCAAATAATTCCTTAGTCAACCTTGTGTAGACTAACTTAAGACCTAATTGGACATACCCACTTGACTCACATTAGGCCTTTTGTTGTGTATTCAAGTGTTTGCTTAATCATAACATTTAATCTTGAAAGAAAAATTTACCATGTTTGGCGTGTGAATTCATGCATTTACATGTGAGATCTTGTGTTTGATATTGCCCAAGTCAAACTTCCAATAAACACTTGCCACATCATCCAATCTTGTCATTTCACATCATATCCTAATCATCATCATTTCTTTGATCCATTCAACATCATTTAACATCATGCCAACATTAGAGGACCTAGCATCCCAACTTCACAACCTCCTTCAAACACTTCACCAAATACCCCAATCCCTAGACCACCAAACCATACAAAGCCTTCAAACCATCTTCCAAAATTTTCAACAAATTAAATCACCTCAAATCCAACACCTCCTAGCTCAAGCCAATCAATTCATTGCCACTTTTCAAATACAACAACCACAACATCACCCCCTATCCATTCATTATCAACCAATGCTACCTCAACCTAATGTGCCATCCCCTTCTACCTCATACCAATCTAATCCATTCACTTCTTTGTATGTCAATGCCACATCAACCTATCAAGCGACATCACGAAAAAAACATGTGAGTTTAAGTTCTACCTTGCAACAATGTCAAAAAAATTCATGTTCTAATGCAACCATTCACAAGGGGAACACTAATCTAAGTCATGCACCCTCTAAGTATATATTACCACTATCCAATAAAATTCCTATCCCTAAGCCATTATGTCCTAGTCCTAATCCATCAAACTCTTCATTACCCCCACTATCATCTAATCCTCTATCAAATCTATGCCCTAAATTCAAACATTTCAAAAGTAAACCTATGGCATTACCCAAGTCCACCCATACACCTACAAAGGCTGTGACCCAAGGGCTACTAGCAAGGAATCAAACATTGCCATGTCATCCAACTCATATTTTTGAACCTACCAAAGAGTCTTTAAACACCATGCCTATTCCTCCAACCCCATCATGTAGTCTCCCCCTTGAGCCTATTCAAGAGTCTTCCCCATTAAGTCCAAGTCAACCTCCATCATGTCTCCATGTTGTTGGCCATCTAGAACATGTTTAGTCCATTCAAGAGTCATCCCCTTCCACCTCCATTCAAATAAGTCATGAGTTATATCAAGAGTACAATCCTAAACATGAGGAAACATTACCCCCTCATCCAAATAAATATCAACATCCTCCTAATGATTCTATTCATAAAACACCTAATGCTATTCACGATCAATCTTTCATCTTTGATCAAGACCCCTTTTATGATCAAGAAGACCATGATGATCCCCTTAGCCAACTTTATGCATTCCATGGTCAAGATCTTTCCACCTCACCCATCCATGATACACAAACATCCACTTCCCATGATGAGACAAGTGCCTTTGAAGCACACATAGAAGATCAAACAAATACCTTGGATCTAAGTGAACACAATGCTAATCAAGATCCTAATGATCCTCCATCACCCACTATCGACCCCATTGAAAGTCCTCCATCATATCCTATTGGTCTTTCCACCCTCATTCATGAATTTTCCTCCTTAGAACAACAACAACAACCATTATCTTCCCTTGCTTCATTTTCTCCATCTAATAAGGAACTTGTGTCTAGTGTTCCACCTACACCTAGTCCTGTTGTCCATTGCATACTCCAAAACATGAAACACCAAGGTAAGGGTTTAGACCTTCATGAACAAGGTATTTTGGAGCCCATCCATGTCAAATTCCCTCCATGCTCTTATGGATTTGGATATACACCCAAAGGACACCAATCTCAAGATTTTGGTATTTCCTTCATTCCTCCTAAGTCCACTTTCCATCATAAAGCCTATCATATCCCTAAAACATATGTTGCCATCTCTCCTCCATCATCCTACAAATTTCAAAAGCATGTGACCATACACCTTCCACCATCAACTTTTCCACCATTGCTTCCAACTCCTAATATCCCTCCATCCACTTTACCACCATTACTCCCAACACTTAATATCCCTACCATTCAATCCTCTTATCCATCTACCCATAAAACCTCTAAACATCTTAATCATGACCAATCAATGCACATTGTCTAAACATAAAGCTTCCACTCATTCCACCAAACCCAAGGGATTCCAAAAAAAAAATTTGGATGCCTCTACACATAAAGTCAAAAATTCTAAAGGTCCTAATGCCTTAGCATACAATTGAAAAATGTCAAAGCCAAGTACATCTAAAAAGCTATATAAGCCCATTCCTCCAAAAGAAAAGTCTAAAAAAAAAATGGTTTGGGTACCTAAGAAAAAATAAATCAACTCAAATGAGGCATCCACATCACAAAAATATCAACCATCTCCTTCCATCCAAAATGCACATTCTATTAAAAAATATCAAATTCCTAAAACCCACAAGCCAAACAAAAATCATAAAAATATCAAGTCTATGTGGGTACCTAAAGCACTTCATCCATCATCTCCTAAGCAAACATCTTCATTGCTTCATACACCCCATCTACATCAAAAGCTTCAACGTTTATCATAGTGTGTGCAACCATTGGTCATGGTTCCCTTCCATTTCACAAAAATTCCACATACCTCCATCTCCCCACCCTTCACTCATTATCCTACATATCTCCCCCATCACCTTCCTATGGTCCATGCTTTTGGCTAAGCCTCCCCATTCATCTTTTGCATAAGTCCTATACAATCCACATCATAATCCACTATTCCCCATCCATTCTTGCATAAGCCTTTCATAATCTGCCATCTACCTAATCCATCTCACACTCATGCAATTCCTTACCAACATCTATGAGCATAATGACATTTGACTTGGTCCATGCAATGACATCCATCTCTAGTGGGACTACCACCTTTCATGGAACTAGACACTTGAGTCCCTCCTATCCATATTCCCCATATCCTATCCAAATAGACAAAAAAAAATGAAAAAGAAAAAAAGGTAAAGAGAAATCCCTTCATCCAACAGCGAAAACTAGGTAAACAGGTGCCCTGGATGAGTTCCATGATGAAAACTTGGCAAACAGACATCATTTGTAGGTTGATCTTCTATGTCACTTACACTTGGGGGAACAATGTCTTATCTATTCAACCTATCATTCATGTCATATCATTTCCATCCTACTTAACATCTTAGCCATTATACATACCTATCATATTGAGTCCACTTATCCACCCTTCTCCTTTTGATCTTGATGAAGATATAGGGGCAAAAGGTTGAAACATGTTTTGGGTATCTCTTGACATAACTCATCCTATCTAAACCAATTATATCATTATCCTATTGTCATAAGATTTGTCATGAAAAATCCTAAGTATTGTACCTAGAATGGGGCATGTTATTCCTATGCAACATAGTCTTTGGAGATCACATCCTTGCTCTCTTATGATGCATACATCCATACCATCCATCTATCTATCATGAGCCTTTTATCCCTTATCCTATCACCCACCCTTGCACCTAGACTTGGTTTTCCTCTTGTCATTGTTATCTAGCACAAAGGCTACTCAAATTTTCATCCTTTGACACCTCAAAACATTTCAAAAAACAAAAAAAAATCAAAATATCCCCAAAAAAATCCAAAAAATAAATAAAAAACATTTCAAAAAATATAAAAAACAAATCAAAACAAAAAAAATACAAAAAAAAATCAAAAATCAAAATCAAAATATCCCCAAAATTACAAAAAATGGAAAAGGTCTTGAAAAAAGACAAAAAAAAAAATCAAATAGCCAACAAAAATCCAAGCAATAAAATCAAACCACATCACTTCTTCTAGTCAATCTAATCATTATCATCAAATAAATTCATTTCTTCATCAATCCAATCAATCAAAATCATTCCAATCAATTAATCATCTAATCAAATCACTTCAACCTAAATAATTCCAATCACATCAATTCTTCTATTCAATTCATCACATCCTATCATCCAATCAATCATCATATCATTACAAACTATTTCTTCAAATCAATCAAATCAATCCAAGCAATAATCCAAATGCAAGTCAATCCTTAATCCATACCAATCAACTCGATCAATCTTGTCAAATTATCCAATCACATCCTTTGGTCTTGATCCTAATCTTGTTGTAAACCCAATCAATCAATCAATTACCATCATCCTTGTGTTTATCTAGGGATATGTCATTCCCCGCAATGACAACACTATCATAATCAATCCAAGTCAATCAGTCAATTATCAATCATCCTTGTGTTGATCTAGGGATATATCGTTCCCCGCAAAGACAACACTATCATCATCATCAATCAATCAATTAATCATTGGTTTATAGCTTGACATGGGAAATTCCTTGTTTGTTTTTGTATCATTTGTGCATGCTTGCTTGCTTGCTTGCTTGTGTGTGTTATCATTTTATCTTGCATTTGTATCAAATCTATATCATTCTAGCTAATATTCATATCTTGTGTATGTTGGAATAGCTTTTTGCACTATCCTTTGCATCTAAGGTCACATCATACCTTTTGTGCATTAGGACTTTAATGCTCTAAGTCTACTTCCTCATACGTCTAGACAAGATTGTATTACGCTGGGGTACGAGACACATCGTCACCTTGGTCCTTATACCTTGGTGCATAACGTCTAGTGCTAAACCAAACATCATGGTTGCTCACTTTCATTGCAGCATAATGCATCCTTCACTTCCTCTATCCATACCTTAGCTTCTTTGAAATCATGTTACTCGACACAAATCTCATCATCTCGAACATCATCTCAAAGAGGGGAAAAATGTAGACACCCAAAAATGTCCTCTTACAACACTTTGTCACAACATTCCATCATTTAGACATCTTGTAGTATGTTTTTCCCTAGGTACCCACATCATCATCTAATTAGTTAAATAAATCTTATTTATTTGATCATCCATTCCTCTAATGTTAATTAAATAATTTATATTATTTAATTAATTAAATCATAATCCATCCATTCCTCTAATGTTAATTAAATAGTTTATATTATTTAATTAATTAAATCATTTCCATCCATTCCTCTAATACTAATTAAATAATTTATATTATTTAATTGATGAAATCATAAATTCAACATTAATTAAATAAATCAAATATTTATTTAACTAATTAAATCTTAAAAAGATCTTTTCGCTTTCTTTCCAAAATTGAAACTCATGTGTATCTAATTAATTAATTTAATTAGATAATTCATCAATTATCCTTCTCATCTTTTTCAAGATTTATTTCCTTTAAAAGAGAATCAAAATCTTTCTATCTTTTCACATCTTATCTTATCTTGTTTTATTTCATTTGAAAGAGAATCAAAATATTTCTATCTTTTCACATCTTATCTTATCTTGTTTTATTTCCTCCTTGCTCTAATAAAACAAAAATCAAATCCTTATCGAATCTTATCAAATCTTATCTCCATCCACATCAAGGCTCTATAAATACAGCCTCTCACAATCCATTTAGGAGGTTGATTCTTAAGTATCCCCACTTCGTCAAAATCATTCTTCAGTCTTCCATCTGTCTCTATCATTCTCCATTTGTCATTTTCATTAGGTCATTATGATGTTGAATTCAGCAACCAACATTCCTCCATTATCAATCCTTCAAAATCTTGCATTCTCATGCAGGTGGAGAAGAGCAATGGAGATAAATTGAGTTTAGCGTGGATTTGGGTTTGCATTTGTTTGTTATTGTGATTTTCATGCTTGCTCATACTCTATTGTGCTAGTTAGGATTTGATATATTTCTATTTTAGTTTTATATTTGACTTTCTCCTAATTACACCACCTATTTCAGATTGTTTGGATATGACAGTCACCATTTCAATTTTCCAAGGTGTTGTGGTGAAAGGTGGGTCTTGATGGAGTTCGTTCATCAGGCTGCAGATGTGAATGTCAAGTTTTTTGCATAACATAAGGCGAGTTTCCATTCTTTCCCAATGCAATTGGGGTTTTATTCTTGTTCCTCTTTGATAGTAGCCAAAACATCAATGAAAGAGTTTCAGTCAATGAATTTCCAATATAATACATCCAGGAAATATTTTGATCCAAAGAGGAAAGTGTATGGTTTGTATGCTTCATAGTTTCCCCATCATCGACCACTTCTCAAAGATTTTTGGGCCAACCTGCAAGATCAATTTGAACTAAGGAAAAGGGGGTATGAAAGATTAACAATTCCCCAAATGAAATATTTTAAGGTAAAAAAGGATATACCAGAAGGCACTACTGATGACGGGATCACTCTTGATCCCCATTATGAAATGGATAAAGTGGCTACCAAGGATTTGGAGCCCATCAATTGGACGGAAAAGGAGGAATCAAATATTTGTAAAGTGTCATGGGTAGTGGTGGATAGAAGTTTGAAATAGATTGATCTATGTTTATAGAAACCAAGGATTAAGGATTCAAATAAGAGGGGTTCTAGCAGTGAGCCTACTTCCTCCACTGAGACAATACAATCCAAGAGATTGAAGAAAGGTGTTGCAACAATAGAGATAGCCACAGAAGAGCCTGCCCCAACATAAGAAGAAATTTCAATGAAACAGGTTAATGAAGCTTTCCAAAGAGCTAAAGTTACTTATGAGGCAACTATTGTTGGTGTTATTTCAGGTCTTGGTGCCACACTTTTAGCTACTGTATATCCCAAGGAGGAAGTTACTGAAGAAGGTCCTTCTACTATCCCTCTACAAACCAAGGATACCACTCCTACTGCACCATCAACTTAAAAAGCAACAACTGGTGAAGAAGAGGGGCCTCCTGTGATCAATGTAACATATTCACCTATCCCCTTAGATTTTGAGAAAACTTTGTCTCAAGAAGGAGAGAGTTGAATGGGAAGAATATTTGGAGAGGGTTGAGGAGGAACTTGGAGAAGAGGAGACTAGGTTTGAAGAAGGAAGCCTTTAGGGTGAAGCCAAAATGAATGATGTTTTGATTGAAGGTGAGCATAAAGAAATAATGGAAATTGCTCAAAGATTAGCTGTTGAATAGTTAGGTCAAGAAGAAGAAGAAGATAAAAGAAAGAAAAATGAAGAGCTGACCCAGGCAAAGGAAGCTTCTGAGGCACAAAATAAGGCCAAAGAAGAATCCATTACACGATATTTGGAACAAAAGGAGAAAGTGGAGCAAGATAAAGTTGTAGAGGAAGAACTATGTGCAAAGGAGTTGGAATAGTAGAGGTTAAGAGATGAAGAGGAGGTTGCACAAAAGGAAGAAGAAATGAAAAAGATAGAAGAAATAAGAGCTCAAAATGAGAAAATGGAGTAGGAAAAGTTGCAAAAAGAATAGGTCAAGCAACAAAAGACTTCTTCTGAGTAGACTATGGAGTTAGTTTCTTCTACAGCTCCCCCATTAACACCTCTTAGTACTCAATAGATAACTACTTAGCCAATTGCTCCTACTTGGCTCAAGCTAAATTTGGAAAAGAGACAACAAATTCAAGCTCAGTCGGTGGCATGGGATGAAATGGTAAAGGTGATAGACAAAGTGAAACCAAAGAAGAAACATCATGTTGTTCATTCTACAAAGTTAATTGATGATGGAGACTTGATAGCAGAAATTGCGACACCTATAGCTAATAAAGGTGACAGGGAATTACAAGCTGTAGATTATCAGGTAAGAACTACCAATCTAGGTAAATAGACAAGAAATGAATAGATAAATCTAATTGATATGTTTCCACCACCACCAAATCACGGTTGATCAAGGATAAGAAATTAAGGATGTGCTTAAGGATCAAGTTGTAAAGATGAAGGATTCTCTAAAAGAATTGATTACATCCAATTTGGAGCAGTTGACGCCATCAAAAATCCCTATTTTAACAATCCAAAAAGAAGTGGATGGGTTGAATTTCATGAAACAAAAGGCTACCTAGTTTGACAATTTTAAGAGGGAGATTGGAGGAATTTTGGAAGAAGGATACAAGCAATATGAAGAAGCTCTTACTCTTCTCAGTGAAATTGAAAAAAAGGCTAAAGAATGGTGGGAAGAAGAAAAGCATAATAAGTATCTGAAGGGTATGAGGTAGATTGATAAAACTTCTGAGATCATGTTGATCCAATCAGGGATTCTAGGTGATGAGAATCCTGAGTATCTCAAGAAGACCATTAAAATTACTACCAATAAATTTGAAGTGCTTATTTAACACAACAAAATTCTTCTCAAAGCTCAGTGTGACATAAGGCAACATACAAGTATATTTGAGGAAATTGTTACACAACTTGTTGCTAAAGATTTGCCTCAGAATGGACGAGGAAATTCATTGCAAGAAATAAATGATATTTGGAGTAAATGATTAGAGTAGTTGTTTAATGAAGGTGATGGACCTAAAGGGACTCTCTTTTATAGGCTAATGAACATAAGGTTTGAAACTCGATGGGCTGCAAAAGATGTTAGTCAGATGCAAGAAACAATAGTTATGACTACTAGATGGTTCGAAGAAGCAAAGTTCAAGGTACAATGGATTGATGGACTTGATGAAATGGTAGTGAATGAATTTTTCAACAACTTTGATGAATTCCATGGATTCCTAGAAGAAAATGGTAAAAGGTGAATGGGAATATTCTATTTTTTATTAAAAGGGATGAAGTCAAATGCATCAACTAGTTTTAGGTGTCCTTTGCACAACAATGCTTTCAGGTCAGTTTTTGAGATAGACAGATAGCTCCAGATTTGTTTTGATGAGCCAGAGACTGGGTGTGATGATCAACAATGAACAAAGCTTGAACTCCCAGTCATATTTTGGATTGAATAGACACAAGGCATACCTTTCAGCTCCTATAGTTTTAGTAGAGAGAAGACTCAGACTTAATTGGGCGTCCCTATAATTGTGGATCTGGGCCCAAATTTGTGGATCTTAATTTTTGACAGGAGAGATTGATGCTAATTTTTTCTATAAATTAGAATTCTATCCTCATTGTAAAGGTCAGCTAATTGAAGTCAAATTAGCTACCTAGAAACTAGATACAATTTTCATTTTATAGCTTTTATGCAAGATACTTAAACACTTTTACTATTTTAATGCAAGCAACTTTATTTCAGAAGTTTGTTAGTTAAACAGTAATGTTGATAAATAATGGTTATTCATATTCCAGTGCATTTTGTTGTGCATAAATGTTTCTTATTTGATGAAAATCAATAGAAGATTCTAAGTTCATGTAGAAACCCAATCCTAGACCTGCACAAACACAAGAAACAAACATAAGATTAGATCAAATGCAAGTGAGAATCAAGATTCCCCATGAAATCCATTTGCAAAGCTCAAATAGGAAAGAAAATGAAGAAAATGAAACAAGAAAGCAATGAAATCCTATTTTAAGATGCAAACTCTCAATCCCATGGGGGAGTTGGTGTCAATTTGATGTGGAAATTACCCTTTCCCAACTCCTATTCAAGTTTTTGATGATTTGATGAAGGTTGATCCACTTGATGGTTGACTCAATTGAGCTCCATGATGAAAAATCTGCATAACCTAGTTAAAACCTTGATAAAATTGATGGAAATAGATATGCTTGAGGATGAAATTGAGTATAGTAGACTTGCTCAAATTATGGATGATCAAAATGAGGAGAGAAACCTCTTATTCATAGAAAGACAAGATGGAGGAATGCTCAAAATGAAGCAATGTGGGATCATTCAACATCCAATGGGCAAGTGCCACTTTTCAAGATGTGAATGGGAAAAGGATGTGCACATTTTGATAAATGTGCCCATAAATACAATTAGGTGGAATTTCAAAATAGTGAAATGACATGTTAGAGGGAAAAAGAATGAATTAAATGCCACTTGGCTCAATGCACAAGGACATGTAAGAGGGAATGAATTTCTTGTTGGAAGGACAAATCCACTTGGAAGGATTTTCAAACTTGGAAGAATATTTCTCTAAAGATGCCAAGTTGAGAGAAAATGGGGATTTAATAAATTAATTAAATGTATTTTCATGTGCAAGTGGTAAAACATGGATTACAGTTAGCATTAATTAGGATTTGATTAATTAAGATGATGTTAGGTTATTTGACAATTTTGACTTAGATTTAAGGATTTAAATAAATCAAAGTTAAGAGGAAAATGATTTAGACTTAGTTAAATAAAGATTTTGATTTATTTAACTAAAGAGGATGATGTTAGATTAAATTAAACAAGATTTGATTTATTTAATTTAATAAGATGACTTTAGAGATTTAATCAAATAAAATAAATTATTTAATTAAATAGAGATCAGAGGATTAATTAAATAGCATTGATTTATTTAATTAATGAGAGAGAGTGACTTAGTCAGATAAATGATTATTTATTTAATTAAGGGATGAAGAATGATGACAAGCTAAAGAGATTATTTAGGTTGAAATGATGTTACTAATCAGGATCAAGTATGTCAGTATATTTTCCATGTCTACAGTTCAAAACCATTTATTGCATTATATGTGGATGATGTTTTTTAATGTTTGTTGATCTGTTAATTCTGGTAATAGGCTTATGGTATTTTATGATAAAAAAAATTGATTCTAAAAAAGTGATGGTGAATGGTTGTATGCTTTAAATCTGCACTGAGAATGAATGTGATGGTATGAATTGTTTCATAAATTGTGTTGTTCTATAGTTTTAGTTAATTAGGTAAAGTGCTCATTATAAGGATTACATGTCTGAATTGAAAAGAATTTGTGTTCATGTTTTTCTATCCTAAGCATTGATCGATCTTTTTGTTGGATGTTGTGGTTGTGTTGTTGATATGTGGTTGTCATTGATGTCAACACTATTAGCATTATTGTATTGAAGGTTGTATATGTAAAGGATATTGAGAAAATTGTTAAAAGAAGAGTTACAGGTTGCCAGTGGAAGTGTGAAGGTCATGAAGGTTTCTTGTTATGTACATTGAAGATCAGTTATTGTGGACTAAAGGGTTTATTTATGAGAGTATCTAGATCATCTACTAAAAGTTTCTGAGGTCCGCGTGAAGATTTGATTGTGCTATAAATAGTTGTGTTCCAACAGCATTTATGTGGGTTCTGTCAGTGTTCCTGATTGAAGTTTATGTGATTCTAATAATTTCTATTGCTTTAGATGATTCTCAATTAGTTCTTGTTGTTTGTGGGTGCTTCTAGATCATTCTCTATCCTTGTACACCCATGTTGATTGGTGTGCTTGTGGTTGAAGATTTTTCTTGTGTATGTTTGGGTTTTCATGTTTTTGGCCAACATGATGGTTGTAATGTGTTGCGGATCCTTGAAGATTTAAATTTGAATGTTTGACACGCTTGAGGATATTGTTTTGGGTCTCATCATAATATTAACCGACGGTGTTTGATCCAAATTGAAAATTTATTTGTAAAATTGGGCCAACATTGTAAATATGTTTTATATTTTTGGCTGACAAGGTTGTTGATGTAATTCCATGTTGTGGATATATAAGAGTGATTGTTTGAGTGAAGTTAGTGTTTGCATAAGAGCAGATGTATGTCAGAGAAAGTGTAGATGTGTGAATAGTGCTCTAATCATTTGATTGTGGAGGAGAGTGAGAAGAAGTTTGAGCGAAGTGTCAAGAAGGTTTTTTGTGCTTAACTGGAACTATAATTAGGCTTGTGTAGAAGCTATTTTCTTAGTTCATATCCTATGGATCTAATCTGTATTGCTATGTATTGTTGGGCAATGAGCCCTCTTATATTTGAGTAGTGAGTTATGTGTCTAAATGCATGTGCATTCCCATTATTTCTCATTATACTTTTAACAGGGTATAATATTGTGGACTAACCTCCACCGTGGTTTTTCCCCTAACAGGGTTTCCATGTAAAAAATCTGGGTGTTCTCTATGTTTCTGATGTGTTGATTGTTTATGGTTTATTTTTCATTCATTAGATCTGAGATTAAGTTAAGTAAAGTCTAAAAAGTTTAATATTCTGTGACAATTGATTCACCCCCCCTCTCAGTTGTTTGTCCTTGTTTTTCCAACAATTGGTATTAGATCAGGTTCCTCTGAAGAAGTTTAAAAGCTTGAGGTGATCCGAGATGGCATCATATAAGGACAGTCCTAGATTTGATGGAACAAACTACTCACTGTGGAAAGCTAGGATGGAGTGTCATTTGAGGTGTATTGGTGAACCCTTCTAGAAGATTACAAGGAATCCATATGTTATTCCTCAAAATGGTCCTTCCACTACTGATGAGATTAAAGAAGCTGAGAATAATGTCAGGGCTATGGAAGCTTTGTTGAGTGCTCTAATAGATTTGAAAATGACAAATGTGATAGGTCTAAAGATAGCTCATGAGATGTGGACGAAGCTGGAAAATTTGTATGAAGGATATGTACATGTGAAGATGGCTAAGCTACAGAGTTTGAAAGGAAAGTATGAAAACTTGAAGATGGGTGAAGATGAATTTTTTTTTTTTATGCAGAGTAAATGAAATAGTGATGCGTATTAGATGTGTCAGTTGTACCCTAGATGAGGAAGAAATTGTGGCTAAAGTGTTCAAATCATTGCCTCCCTCCTACAAAGCAAAGGCTCATGCTATTGAAGAAACCAAATCATTGACGAATGTGACAAGGGATACACTGATTGGTAAACTTGTTGCCTTTGAGTTGAGTGAATTTGGTGAATCTATTCCCAAGACTGAATCTACATTCAAGGCTACTGTATTTAGAAGAGACAAGCAAATATATGATCGGGAGAATGTTCCATAAAGTCATTCAAGTATGAGGAAGAAATGAAACAGCTTGAAGATGAAAAAAGAGAGGTAGAAGAGTTGGAAGCACTTATTGTGAAGAAAAAAGGCATAGGACAAGGTAAGTATAAAGGATAGTTTCCTATCAAATTTTTTTCTTGTAGTAAAATAGGTCATTTTTCATCAAGGTGTCCTGAAAGAGTTCCTAGATCTAAGCCTTACAAATCTAGATTCCAAAAGAAATGTTACTATGTTGAAGGAGTGACTAATGATGAGTCTAATAAAGATAATGGAAATGAAGATGAATGGGTGCTCCTTCTATCAAGGAAAATGGTCTGGTGGCTACTAAATCTCTAAAGTTGAGAAAGCTCTTGCAGCTTGAATTGAAGAAAAAGATGAGTGGGTTATTGACAACAAATGCTCACATCATATGACTAGTGACAAAAGAAAATTTGTAAGTCTTGAGAAGTATGGCGGTGGGGTTGTAAGATTTGGAGATAACAATGTTGGTGTGATTCATGGCAGAGGATCTATTTGTCTTGGTGGTAAGCATAACACTGATGACGTTCTTTATGTTGAAGGATTGAAGCACAACTTGCTGAGTGTTGGACAGATGGTGGACAAGGGTTATGATCTTCAATTCAAAGATGGAAGATGTAGGATACTTGGAAGATTTGGAAAAATAATTACTTGAGGTAAAAAGACATAAGGTAATATTTTTCACCTCAATGTTGCTAGTGAAAGTTGTTTAATTGCTCAAGTAGATGAAATTTGGTTATGGCATAGAAGGTTGTGTCATGTGAATTTTGATAACATTGTCAAAGTAAGTTCCACTCAAGCAGTAAGAGATCTACCTAAGCTAGTGAAGCTTGCTAACACAATTTGCAAGGAATGTCAGATGGGAAAATAGACTAGAGTTTCTTTTTAGAGCAAACAACATCATTCAAATGGATTACTAGAGCTGGTACATATTGATCTATGTGGTCCCTCCAAAGTCAGAAGTCTTCATGGAAAAAGGTACTTTATGCTTCTTATTGATGATTACTCTAGAATGATATGGGTTGCTTTCTTAAGAGAAAAATGTGAACCATTAGAAAAGTTCAAAAGTTTCAAGGCCATGGAAAAAAATGGGAAAGGTCTGAAAATAAAATGCTTAAGGTTAGACAGAAGTGGTGAATTCACCTCCATGGAGTTTAATTCTTTCTGTGAAGAGCATGGAAACAAAAGACAATTATCTGCTCCCCGAACCCCTCAACAGAATGGAGTTGTAGAGAGGAAGAACAAAACAATTCTAGATGCTGCTAGAACAATGATGATAGAAGGAAATGTGCCTCACATCTATTGGAGTGAATCTGTAAGCATTGTTGTGTACACTTTGAACTAGGTAAATTTCAATGGTATTTCTGGTAAGACTCCTCTTGAACTTTGGTTTGGTTATAAGCCTATTGTTAGGTATTTCAAGATCTTTGGAAGCAAGTGTTATATCAAGAGAGATAAGGATATAGGAAAGTTTGATGCAAGAAGCAATGCAGGAATCTCTCTAGGTTACTCTACTAAAAGCAAGGCCTATCGGTGCTATAATAGAAGATTGGGAAAAATGGTTGAGAGTGCAAATGTCAGAGTTGATGAGGACTCTGCTAGATCATCTAGATATTGTGGATATGATTTAGATGACCAGGAAGACAACACAAACAAAGGGAAGAATTCTTAGACACATAATCAACTTCAAATTGTGCCATATGTTTTGGTAAAATAACTTCAATTTGTTTCGGTAAATCAAGGTAGTTAGGAAGTAGAGACAAGTGCAAGTGCAAAAGAAGGAACAAAAGAACCAGAAGCTTGAGAGAATCCTAAAACTCTGAGGTATGTAAAGCTAAATCATTTTGAAAATCAAATTATAAGAGACAAGAATAAAGGTGTGCAAACTAGAAGAAGGATTGCAAAAAAGTATTGCCCGATTTCCAAGATTGAGCCTAAATATGTCAATGAAGCTTGCAATGATGAGCACTACATGGAAGCTATGAAGGAAGAACTAATGCAATTTGAAAAGAATGATACATGGATACTAGTTCCTAGACCTAAAGATAAAAATTTGATTGGTACTAAATGGGTCTTTCGGAATAAGTTGAATGAACAAGGTGAAGTGGTCCGGAATAAAGCAAGACTAGTTTGTAAAGGATATTCACAAATGGAAGGTATTGATTTTGAAGAAACCTTTGCCCCTGTTGTTAGAATTGAAGCTATAAGGTTATTTCTTGCTTATTTTTCATATAAGAACTATAAAGTCTATCAAATGGATGTGAAGTCAACTTTTCTAAATGGTGAGCTAGAAGAAGAAGTATATATTGAACAACCGAATGGATTTCAACTGACTGATAAGGAAAACAAGGTTTTCCTATTGAAGAAAGATCTATATGGACTCAAGCAATCCCCCAGAGCCTGGTATGCTAGATTGGACAAATACTTACTTAAGCTTGGATTCAATAAAGGTACTGCTGACAACAACTTGTATTTCAAATTGGATCATGACAAAGAGTTAATTATTGAGGTCTTTGTTAATGACATTATTTTTGGAGGAGATGATAATCTATGTATGAAGTTTGCTGATGAAATGAAGAATGAATTTGAGATGAGTATGATTAGAGAGATGAAGTTCTTTATGGGATTGCAAGTTCCTCAGTTAGACAAGGGGATCTTCATATCTCAGTCCAAATATGTGACAGAGCTGCTAAAGAAGTTTGGCATGGAAGACTCAAAACTTGTTGGTACTCCCATGGTAACCTGATGCAAGTTAACATAGAATGATGATTCTCCTAAGGAAAATAAAACAAGATACAGGTCAATTATTAGTGGATTTCTCTACTTAACTCAGACCATACTAGACATTATCAATGTTGTGTGTATGGCTGTGAGATTTCAAGCTGATTCAAAAGAGTCTCATGTGACTACTATAAAGAAAATATGAAAGGAATCTAAAAGGAACAACTAATCTTGGACTTTGGTATCCTAAGGATGGTGATCTTACTTTGAATGCATACAATGATGCAGATTGGGTAGGAGATTTAGATGATAGGAAGAGTACTATTGGTGGTGCCTTCTTCCTAGGGAAGAAGTTGGTGTCTTGGTTGAGCAAAAAGTAGAATTCCATTTCTCTATCTATTGGTGAGACAAAGTATATTGTTGCTGCAAATAACTGTACCCAAGTGATGTGGATGAAACAGATGCTGAAAGATATCAGAGTAGTATATGATGAACCTATTTCCATTTACTATGACAACTCAAGTGAAATTAACATATCAAAGAATTTGGTGCTACACTCTAAGACCAAGTGTATATCAATCAAGTTTCCCTTCTTGAGGGAAAAAGTGAATGAGAGAGAAGTTAGACTAGAGTATGTGCCTACCAAAGAACAGGTTGCAAATATTTTCACCAAGCCATTTCCGAAGGATACTTTTGAGTAGCTTAGAGGGATACTAGGGGTGATTACCCCTCCTGATATGAACTAAAAGATTCATTTACTTGCATCAATCTGTGCGCTTCATAGATATTTCCTAATCCGGGTTGATGTTTCTGTGGCTGCTACTTAGGGGGAGTAGTCAGATGTGCAGATATGTGGTTCAGAGCTTATATGTGGGAAGATAATGCTTATCTTTTCCATTGATGTCAAAGTGGGAGAAGAGAAATGTGAAAAATATTTTTAGGCAAAGAAGAGCAATTGAGGAAAAGAGTTAGAACCTAAGGGAGACCAAGTGTAGTTGTGTTGATGGTATTTTTCACATCATGTGTTGCCATCAATGCCAAAGGGGGAGATTGTTGGATGTTGTGGTTGTGATGCTGATATGTGGTTGTCATTGATGTCAAAAATATTAGCATTATTGTATTGAAGGTTTTCTATGTCAAGGATATTGAGAAAATTGTTGAAGGAAGAGTTGCAGGTTGCCAATGGAATAGTGTAGGTCAAGAAGGTGTTTTATTCTATACGTTGAAGATCAATTGTTGTGGACTAAAGGGTTTATTTTTGTGAGTATATAGATCATCTATCGGAAGTTTTAGAGGTCCACGTGAATATTTGATTGTGTTATGAATAGTTGTGTTCTGATAGTATTTCTGTGGGTTCTGTTGATACCAAATTTTGGCAAGGTAATAACCCTTTCTAGGAAACTCAGTTTATGGGGGACTTATTGAGCTAATCTGAGTGGCCACTGGATTTTTAAAGAAGTTGGCTTCTTTTGTGAATGGGGGTTTGAAATGGGAAAAGGAAACAGGTATATAAAAATAAAATCTAACCTAAGGCGATGCGCCAAAACATAGACAATAGGCACAATAAATCATAGATCTAAGGGCCCAATCAACAATTTGCAATGTCCCAAAAAAGCATAAACTAGAGATTAAAGTATAAAAAATTCATTCATTGACATAAAATAACTTTGCACACATATTTACTGACAAGAAGAGTCACATGACATGATCTAAGACAAAAAACTTGCATTCAATTTATAGAAGTTCTGCGAATGAATCATCCAACAATAGCAGCACAATTTAAAGTTAATCAAATATCATAAGAAGAGAAAAAAGGCTGAATGATTGGCACGGTCTATGAGTCTTTTTGCAATAATTAAAAAATAATAACAAAGGCCTAGTGTCTTTTCTTAATCTATGTTCTTTTTGCAAAATCCTGGAACCCCTCCTCCAAAACAAAAAGGAGTATATAAAGCCAAAATGCTCCCACTGCCTTGGCAAGCAATAACAGAAAAGATTCAAAAATCCTTGGCAATGATGCAAATCAAAAAATTTTACTGGCAGACACAGATTGTGGGGTCCACCAAATCCTTATGTGAATGAGATTTGTGTGGCACACGAGTGAGGTCTGATGAGGAAGCGATCAAAATAACCCATGGTGATGATACATGGGAGCATTTTGGGGGCCGATAGAACAACATGGAGAAAACCCCTTCAGAGAGCCATGAGCAGACACGCAGCAGAAGTATTTGTGACAATTGAAAAGGGGCCAATGAAAATTTGTTGAAGGAATGGTCTGATACTTAGCCAAAAATCAAAACCCAAAGGGAGCATGGTGAATATTGAATTCATAGCTTTTGGTGACTATCAAGGGCATTTCACTTTGAGGAACGTGGAACCCAAAAAAAATTTTGGCTTGCAGACCAGAGTGCCATCCATTGGCGATGAGATTAGAGCTTGGAAAGGGCTGCCCGTAGAGGTGGCCATTCATCTTCAGATGGTCTCTCTACTTTGCGTAGATTCTAATGCACTCCGCCTAGGTCAATCATTTCTTTATGAGGCAGTGTATCAGGCAAACTCACTCCTGCTTCAAAATTGAATAGTAGTTGTGCAAGAGGATCGATAACCCCTTCAATGTCTGTTGCAGTAGGAGGATGGATGAAATTTTGGAAATCATTTGGGTCTCGATCCTTCTCTTATAGTCTTTTTGCAATCTATTTGGCCATGGATATCGACCCATCTTCAAAAAATGGAGATAGCAGACCCATTGCACTCAGCCAGGAGAAATTTTCCTGCATGCCATCTATTGTCTAGTTTAAGGTAGTTGCGGCAGCCTTAGTCCATTGCAAGGATGAGTGGCAATGGATGAACTTGTTGGCCATTTCAGAAGCAACATCTTGATCTTTGATTCCTTCCTTGGTTAGGTCTTCATCAGAGACTGAATATAGATTGGTGAGCAGACTCTTTGCCTCTAGAACCTTCTTTGAGATGAACTATGGGAAATTTCTCAATTGTTCTAAGGACCTCCTAGCTCAATCTGGTTGCTAATGAGATGAACTGGAGCATTGGCTACAGTGTCAAGCATAAGGTTTTAATATTTTCCCAATAAGAAATATATATCTTCTAGGCCTATGGGATGAGGTCGGGCTACGCGGAAGAGGCTTGGAGAGACCTCTTTAGAGAGGTGATCTCTGCGTCTTTTGAGTTAATGGCCTCTATTAATTTTTCATTTTTCCTCTTTGTGGATGACAGTTGCTCCATGGAGCTTCTCATTTCTTTAAGCCAGTTTTCCTTGACCTAAGCGTGGTTCACCAATTCTCTGTCAAGAGAGGACTTTGTCTCTTGAAGCTCTTTCCCTAACAGGGCCTTTCGGTCCTCAAATTCCTTATGATTCTTTACTAATTCCTGATCATATAGAGTGCTTTGAGCTGCCAAATTTTCCTCTTTTTATTACATATTCTGCTCCAACAAAGTCAATTGACTCTAATACTTTTGGTTCCTTTCTCATAACTCATTCATCAGCATGGGGTCAATAGACTACGACTTATCAAGCTTCTCCTAGAGCTTGTTCCACTCTAACTCCTATGTTCACACCTTCTTAGATGAGTGTGCAACCTTTGCTTCTAGTGATTTCTCTTTTGTTTCCAAGAAACTGACTCATTCCCTCACCAACTTTAGCTGCTCTTCTTTCTTCTTCAATTGACGGCCATACTTCAGGAATTCAGTCGTCACTACCTATTGTGTCTCCTCCATAAGTTCCACCTTATCCAGTGGCATGGTTGCGGTCAGATTGAGTCCCACTACATACATGTCATAATCACCCGGGAGCATCTCCCCTTGTGGTTTGACAACATTTGGGTACATGGTGGCAAAATTCAACACCTTTTGCTCCTCATTGTAAACTATATATACCTTGGACTTCACCTCATTCTTATCATCTTTTTCTTTTCACTTTTGGATCATGAGGGCTCACATTTTCTTTGTGGATTCTCCCTAAGATATGAATTCAGATGGCGACCAAACTAGTCCACCAATGATAGGTGCACCAAGAGGCATGGCAAAAGGAAATATCTGTGTAGCGGGCCCTTGCATTTTCTTTGGTGGGAGATTGATAGTTTTCAAGGAGAAAAAGGGGACTTACCATAGTTCGCTTTGTGAACTAGTGGAAGGGCTCATCATTTATTGTGGCAATGGGGTGGTTGCAATCGATTTTGTTTGCTGGACATGTTGGGTCAGACCCGATGCTATAGGGGCAATAGGGGTGATAATGGTGGCTGAGCTTTCTACAAGAGAGGTGAGGAGGTATTGAGCAGTGGTGGTCGGTGTTAAAATAGATTTCCCAGCTTGGGTGAATTGGGAGAAAACTCTTGGAAACATTGTGGTAGGGGCAGATAAAGCAAGGTCGATACTTGTAACAATGGGCACCACGAGAATGGAAGAGGACACCAAAGATTGAGGAGCAAGAAAAGTGGGAGGGAAAATTACCTATTGACTAGATGAACATTGGTGGAGCTTCGCTTGTTGCTAGCTGCTTACTTCAGGTTCCTGGCTTGCTGCAAGTACTTGGATTGCGATGGATTCTTGTGGTCCTTCGCTTAGGATAGTCTTAGTGTGTTGGTGCTTAGCAAGTGGGGAGTCTTTGATATCCATAGTTTCTATAGTTTTTGGTTGTTGCTGCTGAGTTGCTCTTGTTGTTTTGGAGGCCCAAGTGAGCGTCTGCAAGGCTCATGACACATTCAATCAAACATTTGAAGCGACATAGGCAGATTTCCCTATAGGCTTTCTCTTTTACTAGATGATGATATCTTAGCTTCCTCTTCTGCTTGATCTTCTTCTTCATCGGGGCCAACACCACTGCTACAACTTGAGTTAGAAACAAGATGCTCCTCATCCCACAACCTATCAAAGTCTTTGTCTTCTGGCACATCATCATAAGGTACATCAGCCCATTTTATCTCTTGGCGATATATCCAAAATGCCCTCATCTTTTTGATAGTCCATGCTTCCTCATTCCTCATCTTATTGTGCATAGTCTTCCCCATTTTATGGTTCTCATCATAATCCGCTAGCAGGAAGTAGAACCTATGCCATGGCGGCCTACTGTCTTCAGTGGGGATATGGACCAGGTTGACTAATAATTCATCTTTGTCCTCTAGCGAGTTACATCTCCACTCCCAGTAAGGTTGAGGGTTGTGCATTACCTTGAGTTGATCATATGGTAAATCATTGAAAGGGTTGTATTCCCACTTGTCGCAAATCATTACTAACCCTAAACGAGCTAGTTTATCTTGCAAAAGAAAGTGTGTATGCTTCTTTTTCATGGCCACATTTTTGAAAGTCTACGGACAGATGAAGAATCCCTTCCTCTTAACCTTTTTGCTACTATAGAAGGTAATATCGATAATGTAATCCCGCCGAAACAATTCCAGAGCTAGTACTTGATTAGTTACACATGTCGAGAGGTAGAAGGGTTCTTCAGTGAAGCCTCGCATTCGGATGAATGTAAAATCCACTCTAAAAAACCAATCACACTTAGCGATGAAATTATTCATAAATTTTGTCTGAGTCAAGGTGAGCCTATTAGCATGCTCCTCTCCCAGTAAATATTGCAAAATCAGAGTCAAGAAATGATCTGAAAATGCATAATAATCATAAGTAGCAAAGAGGAGAGGGGTCCAGACAAAAAATGGTTTTTTCCTACCCTTCTCAAAGATAGACATCTCCAGACACTCAACAAAGAAATTAGGGTTTTGATATAAGAACATATAAGCAAGATAAGAGACAAATATGAACTTTCATTCAATTGGATACTTGTTAATTTTCTCTAACATCTTCTTTGACAGGGATTCTCCAAAATCATACTAGAAATAAGATTTTTGATAGCAAAATTGAAAAGCTAGGCCCAATTGAAAAGACTGCACCTCTTCGTCAATTTCCAGACCGGAAAAAAATGCCACCATTGAGAAGGCATCTTGTAGGTCATCCTTGAAAGCACCATGCGGAGTAGGAATTACTGGAGCTTTCCTACATTCTGCTACAATTCTATCAGTTTCTTCATCAAAAAACTCATGTGCCTTATCCCTGGTGCTCCATATCTCATTTCCTCATTTTGGATTGAATGCCTCCACTTTCATCCCTCTTTGCACAGAGTCTAGAATGCACAGCATGTTCCAAATGGTGGTCGGGCTTGTGTTAACTGAAAGAGTCTGACCCTCAATGGTGCTGGTACTTGGATTGAAACACCTAATGGCCGCATCTACCAATTTTGGGCAGTAGTGTACAAAAGGGACCATATACTAAGGAAACCCACTGAACCATATCTTTTCCACACAACACATCAGCCTCCTAGATATCTTCATGTGTGTGCATGCTACTTCCCTCAATCCTTTGGGGTTCTTTGCAAGAAAGGGATCATGGACATTATCCCAATCTTCATGAACTAGGCTCTGGTCACTGTAGATTTTGGGCTTATCCAGTTGTCTTGTGTTTTCCCATTCTAGTTTGTCAAGAATACCTGATGTAGCATATGAAATATCTTCAAAGACATTAACCATTGGTGCTCTTTGCAAAGCTTTAGCTAGTTCTTGTGTTGCTACTGGCCTAACTCCCTGGCTTGAACTTTTTGCCATTGCTAATTTGTGGGAAGCTTTCTGCTTATCTTGAATTTTTCTACAATTTTACTTCAGCTTTGGCTATGCTCTAGAACTTTTTGTTTTCTACTTTCAGTAGCATTCTTAAAATAAAACTTTTAAGTTCTTTAAACCTTTTACATGCAATATTTAGCGATCTATTCTCAAGGTGGTAGACGAGAACCACCTTTTTTTTTGCATTTAATGAGACATGTAATGCTGACCCCTTTGGCTTGTGTGAGATGAATTACTTTCCATTTTGATTTGACAAGAATTCATAAATTTAATTAGCAACTACCTGTAGAGCATGATTTTCTTGGAACTTGAGCTGACGCCTTGCAAGAAGCTTAGGCCTTCGTATGTGTTGGAAATTAATATCTTAAAAAGAATGATTAAGTTGAAGATGTGCTCAGTAATTGAAAAGATATGAGCTCAATCTTAGAAAAAGAAAAATACTTGGAGAATGACACCTCAGTCCTTAGCCATGATAACACTGTTGATTGCTGCCAACATCTTAGGCTAATTAATTAGCCTTCATTAGTTTTGCACACAACAAATTGTACTTAGCAGATGCAACTAGGTGGGAAATTCAAGCAGGCCTGGGCAAAAATTTCAATTTGGTACTTGATTAATATCATGTTTATGGCAAGCGGATAACCATTCCTTTCCTCACTTTTTTCTATAAATGGACCTTTTCATAGTAGCGAAATCACACTTAGCGATTTGAATAGAATTTGTGTTGGGTAATTGGCATAGCAGTTTAGCTTTTGCAGTTTGCATAGCATTCTCATAGGCTAGACTTAGGTGATTTGCAAGGATAGTTCTAAAGTATTTGCAGAAGGTCTAACAAGATGAATACCCGGATTAGGCTAGTGTTGCACAAGTCCTAGACTACCTTCCTAGGAGAGATTTCTACCTGGCGGTTAAAGAGAATGACGAAGACGAAACGTTCGTTGTCCATTATAGCCATAAAGTGGGTTTTGGGATGGGATTGCCTTGAGTACGATGATAGGTATAGATTTAATACTGACGTGTGCTCTTCATTGCTTCCATGCTAAACATAAGAATTCTCAAGCCACTAATTCTTCATCTGGTGAAGGAAATTTTCCCCAAGAAATATTTGAACGGCCTCGGCGAGGTCATGGAAAATGTTGCATATGGTGGAGGAATTATGACTGTAAGTGACCTCCGTAGGTTTATAGAAGAGGATGATGTTGTGCCATGACTACCCTTTCTAAGTAGCTTCCACCTTCAGTCACAAGAGGAGCACCACCACAAGGTAACTCGAGCCTGCCATTTCCTATTCCGCATTTACAACATGGTGTCCTTCTATGACTTAGATTGGTACATGGATTTCAGGAACCTGGTGTTTCCTTTGCCTGCCTCTGCACCATTGGGTGATGTTGCTGTTGAGAATTCCCTCATGGACGAGGATATTGTGGATGTTGTTGTTGATGCATCCATTGCTACTACTCACACCATGAATTGAAGACCTCCATTTTTTTATTTTTCTTTCCTTTAAAACTCAAAGCAATTAGTCTCTTTTTGTATACATGCCTGGAAAGGCTTTTTCGTAGTATATAATAGAATAAAAATACATATACTTTTGGAAACATGGCCTTATGAGCCATTTTGAAAATGTAAATATCAAAGTATATATAATGAAGATATATCGTTATAATTATCTTGTTGTCTCCTCCTGGTTCTGCAACTGGGTTAATTTTATGTTCCAGCATGTATGTATGAATCTCGGTTTTGCATGTAGTTGTTTACTTTTTGCTCTATTCAGATATGATTTTATTTCCCTTACGACAATAATGGGTCATTATTTCTTTTCACCATGAACCATAGGATAAAATAAAAAGACCAGCCAGCAAAACAAAAGGGAAAGGATGAAAAGCGTATTTACATATTTACATGGGTATAAGCGTGCAACTTAATGGAACAATTTAAGATGAATCCCATTGACCAAAATTCCCAACGCTTCCTATTCAATATTTTCCAATTCAAAGGCATTATGCTCCTTGCACTTGATTATTTTAAAGGGGCCTTCCCAAAGGCTATCAAATTTCTCGTGTTAACCTGGCTTCGCAGCCCTTTCGTTGGATTTAAGCATTAAGTCTCCACACTTTAGGCCTTGTTTGGACGTCCTTTTGTCAAACCATTGCTTAACCACTTGTTGGCAATTAGTCATGGATATTAGGGATTTCTCCCTTTTTTCTTGCACTTCCAATAATTCGGCTAGCCAAACCTCCATGGCACCATTTCGCTCTATCTCAAGGGATTTCAGCAATTGGATCGCTAGAATCTCCATGGATATAGGTAGCAGTGCCTCTTTTCCATACACCAGCTCATAAAGCGAAGTCTTAAGGACTTGCTTAGGAGTTATGTAGTCTACCCAGAGTTCCACTCGGAGGTTTTTATGCCATTCTTTTTGGTGCTCTGAACTAATCCTTTTGAGGATTCAGAACAGATTCTTGTTTGTTGATCCAGCTAGGTCATTCCCCTGTAGGTAGTAATTTGATGATGTTTTAAGGAATATGCAATTTGTTAGTGCAAAGTGGCATACCTTTGTACCTAGAAAATCTTTGGTGTTGTCAAAAATGATAGTTTTCAGAGGGCTGAACCTTGTCACTAGTGCTTCGAGGAAATATAATATCTCTGCCTCTTGCATATTTAAGTAGTGCAGCTTTCGTCCACCTTGTGAAGTAATCTATGGCCATTAAGATCCATTTGTGTCATGCACTAGAAGTTGGGTTGATCATTCCGATAAAGCATAAACCCCATTGCATGAATGGCTCATCAACTACTATCAGACTAAGAGGAATTGCAGAATTCTTTCTTCTTCCAACAAAGAACTGACATTCCTTGCAAGATTTCACCAAGGAGTAGGAATCATTGAACAATGTCAGCCAAAACTACCCCACGCACATGATTTTGATGGTGGTTATTTTTGTGGAGAAGTGTTTTCCCATAAGACTGCTATGGTAAGTGTTGAGGATCCTCTTTGCTTGCTCTGTGGTAACACATCGCAATAGAACTCCAGTAAAATTTCTTTTGAATAGGATTCCCTTGGTGAGCGTGAATCTATTGTTTTGCAGCTAGTAGAATCTCCTTTTCTGAGAAGGAAGGCCTGGCAGATACTTCCCTATATGCATAAACCTCATGCTATCTGCTAGCCAAAAACCTTCGGACCCAGACTCATTTGTTAGGACTAGATCTAGCTACTCTTCTTTAGGGGTCATTTCTTCCTCACGCACAAGATACTTCCACAGTCCTCTTCCCTGAATAGTCTTGGTAGGCTTGACCTCAATGTCATACTCGAGGATCTTGGTGATCCAATTGGATTTTTTCTCAGTGATTTCTCCTTCCATGATGTATTCGCGCACACTAGAATGTGCAACATAGACAATCACCTTATTGCAGGAGATTAGGTGTCGAAACTTCTTGAGCCCCTTAACTATTGCAAATGCTTGCCTCTCTACAAAATTATAGTTGGTTTCATATTCCTTCAGGGTCCAGGAGTGAAATGCTATTAGATTCTCTCCCTTGCCCTCATTATCTTTCTGAGTTAAGACGGTAGCAACACTTGACTTTCTACTGAATACATACATTATAAAGTCCTTTGATAGGTTAGGGTTAACCATAACTAGAGTAGAGGAGATAGAATCCTTGACCTTCTCAAAGGATTCTCTGGCTTCTTTTGTCCATTTGAATATTTGATCATTTTTCAGCATTAGGGAAATTGGCCTGATTATTCATGCAAAATCATAAATAAATTTGCTAACAAAATATACCTTTCCCAAGAATGACTAAATGCCTTTCTTGTTGACCAAAAGAGGAAGCTCTTTGATTGATTTTACCCACTTGGGATCAATTGAAATTCCTTCTTTGGACACTATGTCCTAGTAATTTTCCTTGCGGTACTCCAAAGACACATTGTTTTGGGTTCAGGGATATCCCAAACTCTTGGCATTTTTGAAAAACCATTTCTAAGTAATCAAAATGATCATCCTTAGATTTAGAGAACATAGTAAGATCATCCAAACAGATTAGGATAATGTTGTTGATTAATTCACTGAAACTGATATCCATTTCCCATTGGAAGGTATCTCCTGCATTTGAGAGGCCAAACAACATTTTGGCATATGTAGACATTCCCCACTTGGTAGTGAACGTTATCTTATATTTATCCTCCTCTTTGACTTGGATCTGATTGTACTTGGAGAAACCATCCAATAGGGAGAACATCTCCAATCCTGCCACCATTTGTAGGATTGACTCCATTGAAGGCAGTGGATAATGATCCTTCAAGGATGCTCTGTTTAAGTCCCAAAAGTCCACACATAGGCAGATATCTTTGTTTTTCTTTTGGACCAGAACCAAATTGGATACCCACCTACTATGCTTGATTGAGAAGAAAATCCATGATTGGATAAGCTTTGTTAATTCTTGCGCCATAAGCACTTCAATCTTGGGATTGACTAGTCTTTTTTTTTTCAGACTAGTTTTGCACCTTCCGCCAACTCTATTGTGCACTGAATGATATCGAGATCATATCTCTTGAGGTTGTCATATGACCAGGCCACCACTCCTTCATATTTATCATAGAAGTTGATGAGCCTTTCTTTATTGTGATGCAGGACATCCTTCCCGACTTTGAGCTTTCTTCCATCCTTGACCTATAAGTCTGCATAGTCACTTTTGTCTACTACAAAATTTTGCTTGTCGTTTCCTACATCATCACAATCGAAAAGGTTTTTGAGCATGACTAATCCTTTTGGAAGCTTGTTGGATTTCAGCTAGATAATTTTTCCTTCATAGGCTTCAACAATCTTCGGTTGGAGCTGGTCCACAAACTCTCTTGACTACTGGATGAACGAGGCAATGTGTTCATCATTGTCAAACACTTGCCAGCTTTGATAATTGTTTGGAATCACTGGAAAAACTATTACTTGCATAGAGTGTTTGTTGTGAATGAGGTCGAAAGGAGGATCAGACTGAGATCTAATTGATGCCATGCAATAAGCCTTTGTATTATGTTCTTGGGGCACCGTCTAAATGTTGAAGGCTTCAAAAGCATCAATCAGGTCTCAAACTCAATGTCTATAGGATTAAATGTGAACATTTTTGGCCGTTGAAATTCCTCAGACTTGATTGACTACTAGATTGAAATCTCTAAACACTACCAATTGCTTAATGCCCATCCTTTCCGCAAGGTTGATGCCTTGCACTAGTCCTTTTTATTTAGCCTCATTATTCGAACAAGAAAATTGGAAATGAAAAGACCTTAGTGTTTTTTCATTCTGTGGGGATATTAAACATATTCCAACTCCTATGCCATTCTTGCACCTTGCTCTGTCAAAGTGCAACATCCATAGTTTAGAGGCTTGACTACCTTTGGATTCTTTGGCAACCTTTGGGAGCTCTTGACCTTCATCGTAGATGACATAGGTGCGAAGTTTGGTAGCATGCTAGTTGCCGAAAGGGTCGGTATCTATATATTTGCTCTAGAGAGCATCTTCTTGATCATCTCGATCTCTGGTCACCCTCTCATCTTCTAGTAGCTTAGTGGAATACATTTCTTGCTTGGTGATAGAGGTATGCGCAGCTTCAAAATTGATCACGGCTTCATCGACTACATGTTCTGAGTGTAAAGCTTCAGATTCTATCTTCATCTTTGCACCATGCTTGGTTCTAATGATCAAATGTGACCAATCCAGGGATAGATATCCACCTACTTTTGAAGTAAATTCTTGGGATAGACAAAATTCAAATATGGGGGGAACATCTATGATCATAGTGTCTTGCAACATTGTGATACTAGGGAAAGCAAATACAGTCAAGGGGAGTGCCTTGATAACTCCTACGGTTTTAACTCTATTTCCATCAAGTTGCATCACTCCTCTCTTTAAGGGTTCATAGCTGAGTCATAAAGCTTCAACTATTTGTTTAGGCATAACTATGGTGCTAGCACCAGAATCAATCATGGCATCATGCAATAAATTCTCTCCTATAATGAGCATTAAGAAGAAGGGTTGAGGCTTTAGATTATCTCTTACCTCAGCAGGGGTTTTCGCTATGTTGTTTGTAAATAATTTGGCAAGGGATGGTTGATTAACATCCTCTGCTTTAGATAATTGTTCTGTCGGTGCCAAGCTTACGTCTTCCCGGAGAGCTTTCTGTAGTAGCATCTTTTGTTCTGGGATGGCTAGAATATCCCACAAAGACACATGAGTGGATGATTTCTTTAGTTGTTCCACCACATTGAAAGGTGGCCGATTCAGAGGTTTCTACTCCTTGGATCTTGTTATAATAATCTCCTTTCGTGGTTGATATTGTGGCATTACTGTTGAGGTACTAAGCGTCTAGTCAGAAGCACTTTTAGGTTGCAGACTAGCTAGTTGCGGAACAATTGATTTGCCTATAAATCTCCTCTTCTTCTTTCATCTGTGAAAATAGTGTGTGGTCGAGAGTGATATCTACTTCTTGTTCTAGTGACATCCCTTGCATTTGCGCAGTGAGCACCACATTGTCCATTTGCGAGGAGGTATACACATAGCTTCCCAGGGTTGATGTTGTAGCTTGGTTGTGCTACTTTGCCACATTTTGTTGTAAGTTGTCGCACGGGAAATTTCAGGGCATATGTGAATCACCGCAAGGAAAGCACCAAGGGTTGGTGTCATCCACTAAATTATTTTGACCCATGGTCAACTCTTTGCTCGAGCTTAATTTAGGGCTCTATAGCCGAGTGGGTACCAGTACCATTTGATTCATTGTTTGCGCCTGTTGATTTTTTTGAGTGCCCCCTTGGAACTGGTTTTGTTGGTAAGAGGACCTTCCACCTTGATAATTTTGATAGAAATACTTTGGAGGTGCAGCCTAGTTGTTTTTGATAATGATTATCTCATTAACAATAGTCTACAACATTTCTTTGAATTCGCTCATTTCCTCCTTTGAAGAGCCAGATGTGGAGGCATCATTCTACAGCACACTAGGGTACATGTACATGGATTGAGGAGGAGTCGGTGTGCTAGTAGAAGGTGTCTCTTGAGTAGGAACTGATATTTCTGGAAACATGGGGATGATGGATTGAGGTGACAACTTCCCAACATCTATCAAATTCTTCTATGCTTTAATGACGATGCTATATGCACCTGATACTGTAGTTCTACCTAGAGATTGGATCATCATCAAGATATTGGGATTGATGGCCTTCAAGTAAATGAATGCCATATCTGGTGGTGAGCGGATATCAACTTGAATCCTCTACCATCTTGTATGGAACCTAGCATTGAAGTCAGCCATGGCTTCATGGGGGGCCCGCTTTATGATCGAGAGCTGGTAATAAAGCAATGATCGATCTCCTTCATTTGAAAATATTTGATAGAAAGGCTCACCAAGCTCATCCCAGGTTCTGATAGTATTTTCTTGCAGTGTGCAATACCAATCCAATGCCTTACCCCTGAAAGAGGCAACAAGCAATCTTAATGCCACATTTTGGGTTGTAACCCCATGCACCAAACAAACATTTGCAACATCTTGCAAATGTTTGGATGGTGTTCTTGAGCCATCCCCGGTGAATTTTGGTATAGCCTTTAGGGTGGAAACTGGAATAGGGGCCCAAATGGTAGGCACTACTAGTGCAACACGAGGGCTTTCGGCGTCCCATGCCACATAATTTTTGTTAGTGGCAGGAAGCATGGCTAGTAGAAGGGGAGAAGGAAGCGAAACATTTACTAATTGGGTTGCAGGTTGTATTGTCCCTAATGAAGGTACCAACAAACTAGGCTTATTTTCTGTTTGGGACCCAGTAATAGGTTGATGGCTCATACACCCTTATGAAAATTTGATTCATTAAGTGCAGTCCCATTAGGCGTGCCAGAAAAAGGAAAGTTGTTGATGCCAAATTTTGGCAAGGTAATAGCCCTTTGTGGGAAACTCAGTTTATGGGGGACTTATTGCGCTAAACTAAGTGACCTCCATATTTTTAAAGAAGTTAGTTTCTTCTGTGAATGGGGGTTTGAAATGGGAACAGGAAGCAGATATATAAAAATAAAATCTAACCTAAGGCGATGCACCAAAACGTAGACAATAGGAACAATAAATCATAGATCTAAGGGCTCCATCAACAATTTGCAATGTCCGAGAAAAGCATAAACTAGAGATTAAAGTATAAACAATTCATTCATTGACATAAAATAACTTTGCACACATATTTATTGATACAAAGAGTCACATGACATGATCTAAGACAATAAAATTGCATTCAATTTATAGAAGTTCTGTGGATGAATCATCCAACAATAGAAACACATTTTAAACTTAATCAAATATCATAAGAAGAGCAGAAAGACCAAATGATTAGCACAATCTGTGAGTCTTTTTGCAATAATTAAAAAAAATAACAGAGGCCTGGTGTCTTTTCTTAATCTGTGTTCTTTCTGCAAAATCCTGGAACCCCTCCTCTAAAACAAAAAGGAGTATATAAAGCCAAAATGCTCCCACCACCTTGGTGAGCAATAACAAAAAAGATTCATGAATCCTTGGCAATGATGCAAATCAAATATTCCTCCCAGCCATTGCAACAGAAAAGATTCGAGACACAGCATTTGGCCGCCCTCCATTCAGGTGCATCCCCTGCGAATGATGACAGTGGTTCTACAGAGTCTCACACAGACAAGTGTTTCCCTTTGGGATAGGCAGTTAGAACACATGGCAACATCCCATAGCTTAGAGTCTGCTTCATCCCATGCGTTGAAGAAGTGTTCACTGAAGAGATGTGTGGCAGCATTTTGCTGCCTGTGGTCGATATTTCATTCATTCACAGAAAGCTTGTGCAAAGAAGACACGTAGAAATTTTTTTACTAGTGGACGTGGATTTTGGGGTCTTCCAAATCCTTATGTGAATGGGAGCTATGTGGTACATGAGTGGGGTATGATGAGGAAGCGATCAAAATAACCCATGGTGATGACACATGGGAGCATTTCGAGGGCCAATAGAAGGGCATGGAAAAAACTCCGTCGGAGAGCGATGAGTGGACATGTGGTAGAAGCCACAGCAACAACTGAAAAGGGGCCAACAAAAAATTTGTTGAAGGCATGGGCTGATACTTAGCCAAAAATCAAAACCCGAAGGGAGCATGGTGAATTTCAAATTTACAAGTTTTGTTAGTGCTCCTGATTGATGTTTATGTGATTTTGGTAATTTATGTTGATGCATATGCTTCTCTATTAGTTCTTGTTGTTTGTGGGTGGTTCTAGATCATTCTCTATGTTTGTTGTATGTCCGCGTTGATCGATGTGCTCGTGGTCGAAGATTTTTCTCGTGTATGTTCATTTTCTCATGTTCTTGGCCGACATGATGGTTGTAACGTGTTGTGGATCCTTGAAGATTTAAATTTGAATGTTTGGCGTGCTCAAGGATATTGTTTTGGGTCTCATCATAATATTAGCCGACGGGGTTTGATCCACAAAATTTATATGTAAAATTGGGTCGACATTGTAAATATGTTTTATATTTTTGGTCGGCAAGGTTGTTCATGTAATTCCATGTTGTAGATATATAAGAGTGATTGTTTGAGTGAAGTTAGTGTGCATAAGAGCGTGTTAGAACTATAAAATTTTGAAAATTTCATGGCTATTTATACTCATTAGTTTCCTAAGATGCCCATACCATAAGCATAATAATCTGCTTTGCATAACATATTTGCCCATGTTTTAGTTTATTTTTATCATTTGGTCCCATAAAATTCACCTGACTCCAAGCATTTGAATATATAAATTCATATTGGCAAGAGATGATGAGGGTCTCCTCGATCCATTAAGAATTTTATACTAACGTATGTCCTTTTGTAGTCTGTCAACAAGAGGTCGGGGATTTCATACCGATAAAATTTTATTTGATGATACACATCGGGAAGATACAGTTCACAGTCACAATGACAAAAATGGTTCTATCGACAAGACAATGGTCATCAGGATAAGTCATATCAACCTTATTTGTGTCTTACCGATCGAAGCACAAAGAGATGTGTCGGCGAGACTAGAGTCATCAGATTAACGTCCTGAAGCATTCATTTGGTCTTACTAATAAAGAAGAGGTGGATTCTGTTGATGTTATCGGGATGAGTTCAGGGTCCTTTCGACCCTCCATGTCACTGTGACAGAATTATATCGGTAAGGGACTTGGCGATATTCTTGGTCTTGCCAATAGAAAAATTCATCAGCAAGACAAACTTCATCGGTGAGAGATAAGAAGGTCATATCGAGTGTAGTTTTGTCGGCAAGATACGATTAATCTGTGGAATATTTTCCCAACTTACCAAGTCACAGTGACATATTCAAGACCGAAGGGATAGTTGGCGAGACTTAGAACATCGATGTAACTATAGGACAACCTAGCAACATATGATCTGTTGATAGTCAGAGAGACTCAAAACGTAGGGGAAACTACATGATGTCTTCGTAGGTGTCTAATGAACATTGGTAAAAGCTCAAGTAAACGAATCGCCCAGATTTGAATATGAAAGGACGCGTCCTTTCGTGTTGTTGATGTATAAATACCAATTTTTTCAAATGAATAAAAGAGAGATAGATAACGAATAAAAAAATAGTAGATTACAATGTTTTTCAGTTATGAGACTATGATGCATGTTTAAAGCAATGGAGATATAAATGGCAGTCATTTGATTTGGTGGCATATTTCTGGTATCAGTTGTTTGTTGTGTTATTTGAAATTATTGTTGAATTTTTCTCCAAGGTTCATTTCTTGGTTATTTAAATTGAAATATCAAGGATATTTTTCAATTTATCAGAGCACACTTGATGCTTTTGTGTGGTTTAATTAACTGGTTCTTGCAAGATAGGATTAAATCCTTTTGACTAATCACACTAATTTGGAAAAGGACATTTGGATCATTAAGAAGAACTTGGTAATCATATTCTTGCATGTTTATACAAGTTATAAACTCAAATTTGTAGGCCAAACAATTAGAGTATTTTCAAAAAAAAGTTACTTATTTCAAATCTTTCATTTGACTCCGTACACCCAATAAGGCACTAGTATCTATCATTCCACCATTTCATTCATTTTTACATCTGAATACATTAGATTTTAGCCTTGATATTGCTTATCCAATTTGTACCAGAATAAAGCTTATTTATCCACTCCCATTTTCCATTGTGGGTAAATTACTTTAGGAAATAAACAGAACTCAAGTCTGCCTCATTGTTATAGGTACACCCACCTAGTTCTAGCAGCACCTAAAAAGAAGAAGGTTCAAATCATTTGGCCTTGTTTGTTACCCTGAAATGTTGTGAGAGCCTGGAAACTTCTTGTGGTTCAAACCTTCATTTTTGAGAGCTAACAGAGCAGATGTATGCCAAAGAAAGTACAGATGTGTGAATAGTGTTCTAATCATTCGATTCGGAGCAAAGTGAGAAGAAGTTTGAGTGAAGTGTGAAGAAGCTTTTTTGTGCTTAACTGGAACTATAATCAAGCTTATGTAGAAGCTATTTTCTTAGTTCATACCCTACGGATCTAATCTGTATTGTTGTGTATTGTTGGGCAGTGAGCCCTCTTGTATTTGAGATGTGAGCTCTAGGAAGTGTGCCTGAATGCATGTGCATTCCCATTATTTTTCATTATAATTTTAACAGGGTATAATATTGTGGACTAACATCTGCCATGGTTTTTCCCCTAACAGGGTTTCCACGTAAAAAATCTTGGTGTTCTCTATGTTTTTGATGTGTTGATTGTTTATGGTTTATTGTTCATTCATCAGATCTGAGATTAATTTAAGTCTGAAAAGTTAAATATTCTGTGACAGTTGATTCACCCCTCCTCTCAATTGTTTGTCCTTGTTTTTCCAACACTTTTTATGTTTATTTAAACCCCCCAATGTTAAATTATTTTGTACTATTTAGTTTGTATGTGTTTACCAGTAGGCACCTTGAATATCATGGTTGCATGGACCAGTGAATGATAAAAGAACAGTTGAGAACCAACTAGAGAGACCTTGGAAGATAGGTGGTTTTAGATCATTTGTCTTTTTCAAGAGAAATAGAGTAGAAATATTGTGTTTAACGTTGTTTTGTTAATTTTAACCATCAACAGAACTAGCGCTAGGAGTGCCTAGAGGAACAAATTGGAGCGAATTGGGTCCTTTTCACTAGATAGGTTTGAAAGAGTTATGAGATCTACTATGAATCCAAAGCCATTACTTGAACTCTGATCTCCTACTAGACCCAAAACCCGTAGGACTCTAACACCACCACCCACTCCACCTAGATTTCCACCAATACCATAGCTGGCACAACCTAATCCATCGCCACCAATGGCATTCTTTGTGAATAATCCTTCACCACTAGGAACCATTCCTAGTGGCATACATGAGATGCCTACGAATCCAGAGAAGTTTTTCCCCAGGTACGCCCATGGAGAATCACAAGGTGCTGAAGAGAATATCCAGGCATTCAAAGATGTCTACACTAGGGCTCAAATAGCCCATCATGATGTTGCATGTAGACTCTTTCCCTATTCACTAGGAGATATGGTGCATAATTGGTACCTAAATTTTCCTACTAGATTCATCCTGAGTTGGACAAATTTAGAAGATGCTTTCATTAACCAATTTTGCGTCTATGTTGACCAAGCTATCTTATACCACCAATTTGCCACAATTAGGAAGGAACCACATGAACCATTTCCTCTATTTAACACAGTTCCAGAGGATGTATCGCTAGTTACAAGAACCATACCTATGTTGAAAGGTGCAAGATAACTGAGAGGGGGGTGAATCAGTTATTGCCAAACTCAATCACAAATCTTAAACACTTATCAACTTCACAACCACTTTATTTTGTTATTAAGCATGAACATGAAATGCAAATAATAGAAAGAAAACTCAATTCAAGAAACACTAGATTTACATGGAAAACACAAAAAGGGAAAAACCACAGTGAGGATTAGCTCACAATATAAAGTAATAGCAAAAGATGATTACAAAGAGGCTCATTGCCAAAGATGGGACTCTGTCCAGAAGGAGGCTCACTGCCTACAGATACAAAAGATAATAGAAAAATTCACCACTACAAGTTACACACATCCACAGCCTAATCAGAAGGATAGTAGACACTATCAACTCACTGCTTTTAGGTATCTAACACATTAAAGTATTTCTACCTCAATTTTTTTTCACACAAATCTTGCTTCTCACACTTGATGCTTTCAATTCATTACACCTTGACTTGTATTTATACCATCTTCAACCTTAGAAACTTTCTCCAAGGTCAGCTACACATGCTTTATTTCATAAATTCAAATTAGGTCGGAAACTCAACATTCCCACAGTGAAAAGGAATGAGAGCAGACCAAACCAACTCTTAACCAAGACCCAAAACAACGTCTTAGATCAATCACATGCTTCCTCAATTTGAACATTATCCTTCACAAGAAGTGTAAACACCAGGTTATCCAAACCTAATTAAAACACAAATGAACTTTGAAGTACACACTTCTGGAATAATAAAATAACATCCGGACCACATAACACACTTCACTAAACACTAGAACATATCTCAAATACCTTTAGACTCATCCACATCAGCTGCAACAACCTTCATACATAGAACACTTCTCATCAGTCCATCAGACTCTACAGACACACACAACAACTGTAAAACACAACTTCTGGAGTACCAGACCACAAACATCTTTTCTAGAACATAGAGAACACCATGACAAGACATATTCCAGATCTGCAAGACCTAAAACAAACCAACAGAGGACTGCAGAGTAGAAACATTTCTCCTAATCCATTGACAAACAAATCTGTCAAACGAGTTCACACACCGGTGAACACAAATTTCACTCTCCATTAAACCAGAAGCTCAAATCTAGGATATATCACCAACAAAATCCAATAAACAACATCTCAACTATACATGCACAACCTACAACATCATGTATTGTGTTGACATCAATGAAAACATCAATGACAACACCACCAAACTCACTCATACTTGCAACAACCTGGTGGCTAAGAATATTTCCATCCAGGCATACCTAAAGGCCATAGACCCATTGATTGGCTTATTTCTACAAAGAACCTACCTCGTGCTAGATATTGATTCACTGTCTAAGGTATATCACTTGGCCATCAAACTGCAGTAACAGATAAGTTCACAATCAAGTAGTTTGGGATGGGTCTTCCCTCCCCTAGGATATCCCACAATGCCTAACTCAATTCCTCTATTCAATACGGTCCAAGGGATGTCCCACTTTGCCTATGGACCTTTGGCTGAGTTACAACCTCCACCCGCATTACCATGGGTCAATGGTGGGACTTTAGAATCCTCCCAACAAAATCAAAATTCTCATAATCATGTTGGAGGATCTAACACCACTACTCACCCATCTGTTGCAATGATTGTAGAAAGTGAGTGAACTGCTCATTTGACCACAAAGTTAGAAAATCTGAAGAAAAACTTATCTCAAGTAACCAACGAGATGGCTCAATTCAAGCTGAACCCCCCACAAAACCAAAATCATAATCAAAATTACTAGAATCAGGGAGGGTATTCCAACCAAAATAACTACTCCAACCAGAATACCAACCAAAATCAAAGGAATTTTTAGAATCAAAACTTCCCCTACCAAAACTATCAGAGCTAGAATAGGGGATACAACTAGAGACCCAATAACAAAAGGTAGTGGAACACTAGACCAAATAATGGGGAGTTCCCCATAACTATCAGGTCAATGAAGATAAACCACACATTGCAAACATTACAGATTTGAACTTCATGACTAACTGGTGCAGGTTGCATGACACTATTGTGCATTCTAAAAGTTAACTGCCCAGAGATGGAAAAAATGGTTAAGATGGCACAAGCTGATTCCAAACCACCACAAGGTAACCCTAAAAAAGGTGGTGGATCAATTAATATTGCGATGGCTTTTGAAACATACAATGAGGAATATCGGTTTCCCATGCAAGGATAAAATGAACCAAAAATAGATACTTATGACGCTTAGGCATTTCAGGCCAAGGGAGGCCATTTTCTAAGAAATCAGAATAAGGGACCGTTTACTACATCTATCCCTCCCAACACTATGGTTCCCCCTAATCAGAATGCTGACAACAATCCACCTTTGTAAAACTTCCCACCCGAGTTTCTAAACAAAGGTAACTCTGCTTTCATTCCTAAATACCAGATGAATAATAACATGGAATTTGATTTCATTTTAGAAATGCAAAAAAAAAGACCTCTCTATCATTCTTTGACATCCTGAAGTGGTGCCTCTCCCCACACAAAATTGCATTGAAGGCCTTGGAAGAATCAGATCGGTTGAAAGGAAAGACTAAGGTGACTCTAGCTACTGACATGAATGTATCCTTGTATAGAGGTAAAACGAGGACACCCCCATTCCTTTTGAGTCTGATAATTTTTGGGAAGAATCTGCATAATTTCCTTTTGGATTCCATAGCCTTAGGTAATGTTATGCCTTTCTCTATCTATAAAAATTTGGGCTTAAGCTCGGTTCAAACTCATAAGAAATTTATATCGTTAGATAAAACTGAGGTTAATGTCACTGGGGAATTAAAAAATGTGCATGTGTAGATTAGATCAAACCCATGGATCCAGAACTATATGGATATTCAGGTTGTTGATATCCCTAAAACTTATGGCATGTTATTAAGTCGGGACCTGATGAAGGATGTCAGAGGTTGCCTCTCCCTATACTTCTCACACATGTGGCTCCCATGGAAAGGGGTAGCAACCCAAATTAGGATTGAAAGAGAGCCCCATCTAAAAAATATGATTACGAAATATGACCACCCCAATGAAGTAGCCTATTTTAAAATTGAGAGAGGGGTTTATAGGAGGGAAGAAATTATGACCTCAATTTTTAATTTCAATTACTCACAGCCTTTAGAACACAATGAACCTATGACCACTGTCAACCAACAAGTTTTAATCCAGAAATTGCAACAAGATAAGCTAGTCATTGGGGAGGATGTTTATTTATGGAGTTTGTTACTCTTGAACTGGTGTTGAGTCCATTACCAAAATAATTCTGAGATGACGTGTCAACCCTGTTTAAAAATTTTGAACCATGTTTGTCAGTTAGGAGAGACTTGTAGATGTAGTCCCAAAACATCTCTAAACCAGTTTCCATTTGAAGCTAAGGACGCGATTGTTTTGACAAGGGATAACAGTACCCAAGAAGAAGTATTACCCCTAGTTGGTCATACTCAGATCCTACATTTTGATTAATGAAATAAGGTTGAAAAACTTTAGAAATTGTCTAGCACACTCGCCCCTGGTAACCTTCCAATTCCCAGGGAGTTGATAAAAAAAAATGAACTATTAAAATGTTGATTAAGATGAGGTGCAGGAAATAGTTAATGCACATGTTTTAAATCTTATTGAAGTACCTGATGATCATCATTTACATCATTTTCTCGATCTTGATACCTTGAATCAGTCTGATCCATCACTCATTTCTCTTAAAATATCACCCATAGCTTACCTAAAGAAAGAAATCCCAGCCCAAGATCAATTGTGGATCCTCAAATTTGATGGTTCCAAGTATAAAACAAGAAGTGGAGCTAGAATAGAACTAACAAACCTGAAAGGGAAAACCTATTTTGCTTCTTATAGGTTATAGTTTGGCTACACTAACAATGTTGCAGAGTACGAAGCGCTTGCTAGGGGACTATTGTTTTTTCATCAAAAGAAAGTTATAGCTCTAATAGTCATGGGATATTCTGAGGTAATGGTTAAATAGGTTCGCAACCAATAAACATGCCATAACAAAAGGTTGGATACATATAGGAACAAGGTATGAAATTTTATAGAGGATTTCAATGCTTTCAGAATCAAGTTGATTCCTAGAGAAGACAACCAAATTGCAAATGCACTTGTTGTTGATGCTAGTACTTTGGAACCCATGCAAGATTCCAAGTTAAAGAGGTTCTTCATGTAATTAGTGTCGATCCCAGCCATCCCAGACAATGTTTGGAATTTCTAGGTTTTTGATGATGATCAATATATACTTTCCTTCTTGGCGAGTTTAGATGTCTTTGAAGGAAAAAGCATCGATGAATCTGATAGAGATTAGGGAGACTGGGACCCAGAAGGTTGTGACATAGAGGGAATATTTAATCTAAAAACCAACAATATTCCTAAGGGAATGGTAGCATTGGAAAGAATCTCCGATTCCAATCCTCGAGCCTGTGAAAGATTGCTTACAAATAGTGATGGAGGGAAGGAAAAATCATACAATTTGGTAGATTCAGGCCCAAAGAGAAATATATTCATTGGAAAAAATTTCCCTAAGTACATTTGAGACAAAATCTTGAAAGTATTGAAAGTAGATATTGTAACAATTGCTTGGGGGTATGAAGATCTCAAAACCTTTGATACTTCGATAATAACAAAAACTATCCCTTTGGAACCTGAAGCGAAGACCTTCCATCAAAAGTAGTGCCCATTGAATGCCTTGATTGAACCTCTGATTCTTAAAGAGGTGCAAAAGCTATTGTCAGCAAGAATAATTTTTCTAATAAGGCATTCGACCTGGGTTACAAATCTAGTTCTTGTTCGTAAAAAGAATGGGGAAATCAGATTGTGTGTCGACTTTAGAAACCTCAATAAAGCTTTAGAAAAGGATAACTACCTGCTTCCTTCTCTTGATGAGGTGTTGCAAATAGTTAATGACTCATAGATGATGTCATTCTTGGATGGCTATTAAGATAGAATGAATACCACCTTCACTACCAAGTGGGGGAAATTTTCCTATTGAAGGATGCCATTTTGGTCTCATTAATGCTAGAGCCACCTTTCAACGTGCAATGGATGTTGCATTTAAGGACTTGGTAGGTAAATGTATTATCATTTACATGGATGATCTAACTATATTTTCCAAGAATAGAGAAGACCATGTTGCAGATTTATCAAAAGTCCTTGGAAAATGTATAAGCTATGGTGTATCCCTCAACCTAAAGAAATGTGTGTTCGAGGTCTCAGAAGAGAAATTATTGGGTCACATAATATCTGAAGGGAGGATTTCAATCAACCTAGACAAAGTGAATTCCATTCTAAAATTAACCATTCTTGGTAGCAAAAAGGAGATGAAATCTTTCTTCAAAAATAAATTTTGTAAGAAAATTCATAACTGGATTCACAAAAATTGTTAAACCACTCAATGATATGATGAAGAAGGATGAGAAGATTGAATGGAGTAATGAGGCTAAGGCTACCTTCTCACAAATCAAATAGTATATCTCAGAAGTGCATGTCTTGACTAGTCTTGATTATTTAATGCCTTTTTATATTTATTCTTTCACATCTGATCATTCATGTGTTATATTCTTGACACAACAGAAAGGTGAGGGAGACAAATGACTGATATCTTTTATGAGTTCTCTGTTTAAGAATGTTGAGGTCAGATATCCACCCTTAGAGAAGTAGACCTTCACACTGGTATGAGTAGTTAAGAATTTCTAAGACTACACTCTCCTCAGTCAGATCACCGCCATAGTTCTCGACCCTACAGTGAATTCCCTTCTAATGTAGAGTGAGCTAGGAGAAAGAAGGGGAAAATGGATAGCAATCCTATAGGAGTTCAACCTTGAAATTTTCTCGATGAAGCTAGTCTGAGGACAAGGCTTATCTAAGGCTATGGCTAACATTGACAAAAATATTACTTGCCAATAGTATACTGTACAATCATTCACAGGTGATCCTTGGTATGCAGATATGATTTTATTGTTGTTGAACAAAAAATGTCCTAATGGAATGAATACCACTCAGAGAAGAGCATGGAGACTAAAGAGTTCCCATTATATGCTGAGAGGAGGAACCTTGTACATGAGGAACTTTGAATGCGTCTATTTTTCATGCCTAGATCAACAACAGGCAAAACATGCTATTGTCAAGTTTCATGGCAGACATGGTACTAGGCACGGTTCAACCAATGCCATGGCACATCAAATTTTGAGATCAGGTTATTATTGGCCCCATGTGTTCTAGGATGCTCATCAACATGTTAGGACATGTCATACATGTCAAACTTTAGCATCTAGAGAACACAATCCAGCGATGCCCTTACAACTAGTATACGAGGTAAGACTGTTTGCCCAATGGGCATTAGACTTTGTCAAGGTAATTAATTCAAATTATTTTGTAGGTCATAGGTTTATTTGACAGTGAAGGAATATTGCACACGTTGGACCGAAACTCAACCTTGCAAGAATAATACCACTGATGTCATTATCAGATTCCTCAATGAATATGTTGTTACTAGGTTCGGAGTACTATTTTCTCTAGTATGTGATAACAACCTTTCCTTTTCTTCTACTTAGTGGGCGTATGAAGATAAAATTGTTTTGAAGTGTTCCTTTAATTACTATCGATAGGTAAATGGGGTAACAGAGTCTACTAATAAAAATTTGTTAGAGGTAATTAAGAAGTTGCTAGAAAGTAATCATAGGGACAAGCACAAATAGTTGAGATTGCCTTATGGGTAGATAGGACTAGAATCAAATCCGCCTTAGGAAACTTACGGTTTAAGTTAGTCTATGGCCAAGAACCAGTCTTCCCTATTCATCAATAGATACACATTCTCTGGTTTATGCAAGAATTTTATTCTAATGATGATAGGATATAGGTTTGACTAACTAGTTTGCTCAATCTAGAAGAACATAGAGATGTTACTTTGCAACAATTTTCCAAGCATCAGGCTATAGTCAAATGTTGGTTTGACAAAAGATCCAAAATCAAAAACTTTAGAATATCAGACCTTGTGCTACTATGGGACAAAACCAGAGAAAGGAAGGGTGATCATCAAAAGTTTGACTGACTTTGGTTAGGTCCATATCAGATCACTAAAATCCTTGGTGAGAATGCCTTCTAGTAAATTACCTTAATAGGAGAACCTATCCCATTTCCTATAAATGAACAGTTTCTAAAACATAATTCTAGCCCATGAAGGTTTTATCATCTGTCTGATTGTATATATTTAGTTAGTTGTTTTCTTCTTTCTAGTTTGTTTTGTTTATTTGTTTGTGTTTCCTTTGTTTATTTTTGTTTTGTTGTTTGTTGTTTGTTTTTCTTTTCCTCTTTTCTTTTTGTTTCTGGGGACCTCCATTTTCTCCATTTTTTGAGAGGAGGGGTAGTATTTAAAGTATACTAAGGGTACTATGATAGATAAATTGGTTTAGGTATTTTTAGGTATGTCTTTCAAGCTCTTTCACTTTAAGACTTATGTTTTATGTCCACTTTAAAAATAGTTTGAAAGGTTAGGAACAAACAAGTACATTTTAAGTGATCTGATAAACCAAGACTGAATATGTCACATACTAGGTAGAATCATCTATTTTCATAAGGTCATATTTGTCTTAGGGTGATTGTATTCATGATTCAGGTGAAAAATAGTTCTCAACCTGATTTTCATATTAATACATCTGAGTATTGAGAAAAGATAAAAAAAGAATTACTCAATTAAAGCCCATGCAAAAGAAAAGAAAAGAGAAGCATAAATGATGGAAAACTCAATATTATAAGGGTAATTCAAGTATCTCTACCGGGGTTATGGATGTCTGGCTGATAGTAGAGAAATTCTTTGAGAGAACTAGGGGTATCTTCATCGTGGCTATAGACGTCTGGCTAGCAGCAGAGCAATGCCTAGGATATCATTGCATGAAAGTTAAAATGACTCAACTCAAGTAGCTCGAATCTTAATACAGTTGTTCAAGGATAGGTGGATTCTTTAGGGAAAGAGATGCACCATACATGAACACACTCATATTTGAAGTTGTTATTGTTGATTTACATTTGAGATTCTAGCTCAACCTTGTTTGTTGTAACTAATCATACTTAAATTAAAAATGTTCATAAACCAGAGGTTCTAGATGAATGAACTCTTTAGCATCTTGAAAATGGGTAAACCATTTTCCCAGTCAAGTCACTAATTGTTATGCCTTGCATAACCACCCCATTTTGTTTTTGGTCAAAAGGGGTCCCCCTTGGTTTCTTTTGTCCTTGGTGTTCTTTTTTGGGTCTTACGAATTGTTTCTTTTTCTCCTAAGTCCTGGTTTTCCTTTTTTTTTGGGTTCAAGTTTCAGACTAACACTCACACTTGTTACTTTGCAAAGTTCAAGTTCTTGTTTGTGTTCTGATCTCAATCCTCATGCTTTGCCTTGTGTTTTCTTTGTTCTATCACGATCAGGTATCAGATCGGAACCGTCACCTTACACCCTTAAAGGTGTAAGTTCCTATTTATGTTCTGATCCCAACTTCCACTTTTCTTGCTTTTACGTTTTTGCTTGTGTCTAATTCATACATTGGACTAGAACCAAAACCAAGAACTTTTCCAAAGTTCTTGTTCCTATTTCCATCCCAATCCTTGCTTTTGACTCTCTTTGTCTTTTATGGAATCTAATTTTGGAAAGGAACTTCAACCAAGAACTTTTCAAGAGTTCTTGTTTCATGTTTCGTCCCGATCCTGATTCCCACTTTCTCTTTTTTTTTGGGATTCAAATTTCAAACCTTTGTTTGAAATTTACACTCATTGAAAGTTATGTGTCATGTCGTGTTCTGATCCCAACTCCTACTTACCCTCATTCTTGCAATTGTGCATTAATCACTTCTGCCCCAATCTTGAGGCTTGACCAACCCACATTAATGTCTAACCGTTCACATAGGTGAATGGGTTTTTATTCCCGCTGCTCCTTGGTTTTCATTCATTTTGTCTTGTACAATCTGACGGAATGAACCAAGGCAATGCCAGGAGTTAGGCTTTGAGGAGGTGCTTCGATTTCTAACCATGCTATCAGATTCTTGGTTGTGTTTGGAGGTAGGAGTTTTTACCCCGTGTTTTTCCTTCATTTTCTTTTATGTTAGCTTCACTCTTGTTTTCGCGTGTATGCTTTCTTGCATTCTTTTCTAGTTTGTTCGGTATTTTATAATAGAAAAAAAATTATTCTAAAAAAGTGATGGTGAATGGTTGTATGCTTTAAATATGCATAGAGAATGAATGTGATGGTATGAATTGTTTCATAAATTGTGTTGTTCTACAGTTTTAGTTAATTAGAAAAAGCGCTAATTATAAGGATGACATGTTTGAATTGAAAGGAATATGTGTTCATGTTTTGTTATCCTAAACCTTGATCGATATTTTTATGTTTATTTAAACCCCCCAATGTTAAATTGCATTGTACTATTTAGTTTGTACTTGTTATCTAGCAAGCCCCTTGAATATCATGGTTGCATGGACAACTGAATGATAAAATCATAGTTGATATCCAACTACAAAGACCTTGGAAAATAGGTGGTTTTAGACTATTTGTCTTTTTCAGGAGAAATAGAGTATAAATATTTTGTTTTAGCATTGTGTTACTTTTTACCATCAATAGGACTATAAATTAATAAATTTTAATATTTTAAATAAGGAAAATTTATCATTTCTAGAGGGTTAAATTATGATATTTTATGACTAGGATCCTCGGATGGATAAAGGATCAATTCATTAAAGGACCTGTAAGCGTAGGAATGAGTTAAACAATCTAAACATGTTTCTACACCTCTAAATAAGACATTGTATCTAAGATTCAAGAAAATTATGCTAATTTAGACTAAGAATCTTTAGAAATCTGTCCTATTGCTCTCTAACTCTAAAGATTTCTCTAATCTACTTTGCTCTCAGATTTTAGAAGCTAATTAGATTATTGAAATGACACTTAGAGAATGGGAATTAAGCTATTATGATTCTATAATGTAACTAAGATGATTCTACAGTAAAATTCATGAGAAAGAAACTACTGTAAACAGTCATGATTGTAAATTATGAAATACTGAAGAAAGCTTAATGGATGCTTGATAGGTTGATCTAAAACTAGATTGCCTGAATGCTTGAATGTCTGGAAAACCTGCAGAATAAGATTGCACAAGTTAGGATCCTTTTCCTGTAGCCAAAGACCTGTATTTATAGCTTTCACGGCAACACATTTGCACAGGGGTATGGGATAAAAGGCTGGGATTCAATCTGGAGAATTGAATGGCATGAGATGAGAAGGTGGAGCTGATCATGAAGGATTGTTCCTCCCCATGAAAACACCAGGCAAGATGAGAGGGAAGGTGGTTGGAAGAAGATTGGGAGGATTTCCTGCAGGTTTGTCCCTGAAGCTCTTCCCGTGAATGACAGTAGAATTAATTAGATTTTAAAAATTTAATTTTATTGGTGAGTGATAAAAGGAATATGATTTATGCATAAATTTAAATATTTTTGATTCATTTAAATTTAGCAAAAGAGGATTGAATAATTTAATAAATCAAACTATAGGGTTTGTTTATTAAATTAAAACAAAAGGAAAATGATAATTAAATAAAGATTTTTAGAATATCTTTATTTAATTAAGAAGAAATATGATGAGGTGATTAAATAACACAAATTATTTAAGTTGTGTTGGTTTTGCAGTATAGGAATATAAATAAGTCACAAAGATAACAGGGAAATCAGACCGTGTCAGGTCAATTAAGAAATAGAAGAATTAATAATGAACTTAATATAAATAAATATTTCTATTTATTTACTAAGTAGATGAATTTAAGATTAATTAATCAAATAAGTCGTATTTAATCAATTAGATTCTCCAGACCATTTTTAGGTGTCTACATTTTGCCCCTCTTTGAAGTGATGTGTTTACACATTGCTTCAAAGAATGATTTTGCCTCAGCTGCCAGTATTGATGAAAATTTTAAAATATGCCCCTAATTTGCCCCAGATGTTGAATTTTGAAATGATAGCGATATATGCCCCCACGGGAGATAAATTGATGAATTTTGAATTTTTTTATGATTTGATGATTTGATGATGACTTGACGAAGAAACAATTTATCTCCTGACAAAATTGTCTAAAAACTACCCTTGTGATAGATAAGAAATAATTCCTCAGAAGGAAAAATAAATAAATCCCATGAAAATCCCACAAAAATAACCTATAAAAGCTCAAAAGGTCATTTTCAAAAGTCATTTGTGCATTTGACTTTGATAAACTTGTGATAGAGACCCTTAGAGTGCTAGAGCATCAGGATGTCGATTCCTTACCACACCCACCGACTCAAGCGTGTGTGACATCACCAGCGTCTAGCTGATTATGAACCTCTGATACATACCCCAAATTCTCCTCGTAATTCGTGCTTGTAGTTTTTAGTTCATTTTTCACATTTTTTTACCATTTTTAGCACCTGGCAGGTGCGGTTTAGTGCATCCATAATTTGTTGTAGCGTGCCATAGTTTTAGCACGCCAACAGAAATCTGTAGCGCATCAGTAGGTTAGGGTAGCGCGCAAGAGTGTTAGCGCGATAATTTGATTCTGCAGCGCACCAATCGGATTTTCTAGCGCCCCAGTAGTTTTAGCACATTAGGTTGATTCTGTAGCGTGCCAGTTGGATTTTGTAGCGCCCCAGTATTTTTAGTGTGTTAGGTTGATTCTGTAGCACTTCAGGAGGATTTTGTAGCGCCCCAGTAGTTTTAGCGCTTGAAAAACAAATTGATGAAAAATTGTGCAATTTGATTTTTATTTCGTCGATTTGTTGTTGATCCCATCTATTTTAGTTTGATCTGACTAAAAATGGTAAACGATCTCATGATGAGCAAGCCCCATTGATTGATAATAATTATTCTCATGATAGGCGAGGAATAATTAAAATTTTTGAAGGGATGAACCTGATTGATAGATGAGGGTTCCTTCTTGATAAATTGATAGTTTGATAGGTAAAGCACAAATTTTTTTATTTATTTATTTTAAAAATATAATAAAATTGATGATCTCATGATGTTTAATATTCTGATTGATAATGTATTGATTTGTAAAAAAAATTTATGATAATAGGAGCATTTAGATGTTATCCAGGTGCGAGAGCAGTTCCCCTGGCCTTTTGATATGATACTACGACTTTCAGCGGATGAGAGGCAGCATATTACTGATTGTGGTCTAGCCTCATTACTAGATATGCCCCATATTAGACTTAATAGGGGTCTACTGACAGCTTTAGCAGAGCGGTGGCATAGTGACCACAACACCTTCCACTTACCTACTGGTGAGATGATCGTGACGCCAGAGGATGTATGGCGTATTCTTCGCATTCTTTTTGTTGGGGAGATTGTCGTGCATGATTCAGAGGAGGTTGGTGGGATAGAGTCTATGTGGAGAGTTTTTCAAGATCCCCATATTGCGGGAGTGTGCATCCCATGGGTAGAGATCTATGATTCATATGCTCCACTTCCTTCAGTTTTGGCTGGCTTTATTAGTGGATTCCTTTGTCTTGATAAGAGGTCAAAGGGTCTATCTCTTGGATGGGGTCAGGTATTAGAGGGTATGGTGGCTCACAGGACAAGATATTCTTGGGGCATGTGTATGCTTGCTCAACTATATCATGATTTACATTGGATCGTGTACCTCAGAGGTAGCAGTTTATCAGCGGGAGCTACACTTCTTCAGGTATGGGCATGGGAGCATATTGCTGTTACGTATCCCGTGCCGGTGTTATTGAGACCAGCGACGAGACCTTATGTGTTTCGCTATAGAGGCAGGCCTACCCAGCATATGACGAGTAAGCTAGATTATTGGAGACATATTCTTGATGATGTGGAGACAGTGACCTGGCATCTCTATTTAGATTGTGATGACTGGGATGAGGATGATATTGAGTTGGGATTTTTTTCTAATTTGATGTATTTGATCGGGAAGAGCTCCAAGGTTTTGGAGCGATTCCTATTTCACCGCGTCTATAGACAGTATGGGATTGTTCAGTGTATGCCATAGGGAGTAGCACACTATGGATGACGACGGGTAGATGCCAGTGATTGGGGTCTGTGCTTGCCTTATGGGGCACTTGTGAGGGTTATCGTGCTCTTCAGCCTTTGGCATGGGATATGCAGCGAGACATTATTGAGGCACCCATTACTCCCGAGTATGGACAGTATTTAGCTCTGCACCCTCCTCCTCGTATTACCATTCCAGATGAGCTAGCACCAACACCAGCACCAGCAGCTACAGGGGGTGGTTAGGGTGGTCAGAGACGGAGGAGAGAGGAGGATGTAGATGTTGATGTGGAGGGCAGTGATGAGAGTGACAGTGATGACAGTGATGATGACAGTGATGATAGCAGTGATGGTGATAGTGATGATGATGGTGGAGATGGGGGAGACCGAGTGTAGCAGGTACTTCAGAGCCATCATCCAGTGCACCTCGTAAGAGGCAGGTAGTTGCTCCCTCTCTAGCAGAGTGATCAGAGGTTGTTGGTTTGCGTGTTGAGATTTTGACATTACAAGGATAGCTAGCGCAGGCACAGGGATTAGTGGCACAAACTCAGGCCCAGATGCAGGCACAGCTAGCTACTACACAGACACAGATTACCGCTCTGATTGGTGAGAGAGATGAGGCCAGATAGGCGGTAGCAATGGCACAGGCTCAGTTAGCAGGTGTGCGAGCATAGTTGACCACTGCTCAAGCGCAGATTATAGTGTTGACTGTAGAATGAGATACTATCAAACAGGCAGCAGAGACATCACAGGCTACTATAGAGAGATTACAGAGAGTGGCAAATGGGACCTCTGTGGCAGATTACATGTGAGAGGCTATGCGGGTAGGTGCTTAGATTGAGTTTTATAGGAGCCATTATCATGAGCTTTGCCCCCCAGAGCAGAGAGTCAGTTATGCCCAGTCTCGCTCAGAGAGGACTCATTCAAGGACAGTGAGCAGAGGTGTGACATAGCCTCTCTTGAGAGATCTGAGAGATCTGAGAGATCCTGGGACATCTGGTGGTGGTCATGATACTGGTGCAAGACCTACTCCTTTTGGTGCAAGTACCACTCGAGATCATTTGTGTACCCTTCGAGAGATATATACAGCCATTTTTTATATGATGTTATTTTCATCCTTTTCAGACTTCATTGTATACTTGACATTTGATGAGATATATATGATGTGCAGAGGTTTGATTGATCTATGATGTGTTCTACATGATTTATGTGATGGATGCATTTTAATTTTTATGTTTTATGATGATTTATTATACTAGATTGGATAGATGCATTGATGATGATGTGATATGATATTGATGATGTATTTATTTTCTTAATGAAATGCAATGTATGATAGATAAATGAGATGTAAATGAATGATGTATGGATAAAATGATATGTATGATATATATGATGAGATGTAAATAAATGATGTATGGATGTATTGCCATGTATGATATATATGATGAGATGTGAATGAATGATAAATGATAGATATGATGAGATGTAAAATGAATGATAAATGTAATGAATGATAGATGTGAATGAATGATAAATGTAATGAATGATGAGATGTGAATGAGATATAAATGAATGATAAATGTAATGAATGATGAGATGTGAATGAATGATAAATGTAATGAATGATGAGATGTAAATGAAATGAATGATAGATATGATGAGATGTAAAATGAATGATAGATGTGAATGAATGATAAATGTAATGAATGATGAGATGTGAATGAATGATAAATGTAATGAATGATGAGATGTGAATGAATGATAAATGTAATGAATGATGAGATGTGAATGAGATATAAATGAATGATAAATGTAATGAATGATGGATATGAATGAGATATAAATGAATGATAAATGATAGATATGATGAGATGTAAAATGAATGATAAATGTAATGAATGATGAGATGTGAATGAATGATCAATGTAATGAATGATGAGATGTGAATGAGATATAAATGAATGATAAATGTAATGAATGATGGATATGAATGAGATATAAATGAATGATAAATGATAGATATGATGAGATGTAAAATGAATGATAAATGTAATGAATGATGAAACATAACGTGCATATGATATCACGAAATGAGATGTTTTATTGTGAAATTTATGATGAGATGAAGAAATGATTTTATATGCATGCCATTATGAAGATTGTATGTGTCAAGTATACTCAATCTTTAATAAGAAAAGATAACATTATTTGCAAATGAATCTTTGTAACTTGTGTAATCAATACTCTGTAGATGTATTATTATGAATGCAATCTATGTTTACCATGCAAACCTATTTTATCAATGCAAACCTAAGTGTCATTTCAACAATCTTTTTATTTTTCTTTGTATCATCACTAAGCTTTTAAAATGTTGAAAGCGAATACAAGCATCAATGATATGAGATAGACCAATGATGACCTGAGTATTTCTTTCATGATATTTGATATTGCAAGCGAACAAAAGCATCAAGGTATAATTAAACCAAGATGACCTAAGCATTTCTTGCGTAAACAGACAAGAATTAATCATTATCTTAAGTGAATCAGAATGTCATCAATGATACTTGGTAGAACACTTCCCGCGATAATTCACAAAATAATAATGACTAACTCACAAACAACAAACAAAGAAAAGGTATCATTCTTCTTCCTTGCTTCTCTAGTTTAATACACCATCAAGTAGCTCCAAAGAAATGATAAGCAAAATGATAAAATAAAAAGTACAAAAATTCAAATTTTACTTAATGTATTTTCAAATCATTATTCATATTAGACCATCGATGTTGAAATGTGTGTGTTGATGTTTGCATGATGTTCTCAGATGTTCGACCAAATGATGAAACCTAAATATCTATCCTAGGGGTCTCGGGGACTGATCAAAGATTAGTCTTACCTACGTTATACATGCAGAGACCACGTAGTTCAACTAACACAGACTCCATTTTCTGACTAATGTAGACTCTATTTTTGTGTTTTTGATTTTATGAATGTTTTCGCATAGATTTTCTGATTTTCTGATGTTTTTGGATTTTGATGGATTTTTTTATGTTTTTGGATTTTGATGGATTTGCAGATGTTTTTGGATTTTGATGGATTTGCAGATGTTTTTGGATTTTGATGGATTTTCTGATGTTTTTGGATTACTTTTCAAGTATCGTCACTTGGTGTTGTCATATTTGATTGTCTTTCCATTTAAGCTGAAAGTCCGTTCTACCAAATAACCCTAGGATGTTGCTCCCAAGCTAGGGTAAAACATGATATCCTTGCTATGATATGGATAGTGATAATGATTTTCCCAAATGATAGATGGAAATGATATGAAAGGAAACAATCGTAACAAAAATGTACCTAATAGATAGAAGAGCTGGTGAAAATCACAAGTAGCGCTTGTTTGCCAGGTTTTCATCCCTTGTTTTAATTGTGTCCTTTTTTTTTTCTTTTCTTTTTTGTATTTTCTTTTTATTTTTTTTCTTTTCTCCTTTTCTGTCATCATGACACCTGTTTGCTAGGTTTTCATCAAGACAATCTTACTAACCGTGCACTAGGTATCCTCAAGTGTATAATCGCCTGAGATGAATGTTGTTCATGGGTTCCTCCAACATGTCTCCTTTTGGTGTAGATAGCTGGTATGCTCCTAATCCATAGACTGATATAATGACATAAGGCCCTATCCAGTTAGGTTCAAACTTTCCCTTCTTTTCTCTGTTTGCTTGATTTCTAGGGTTTTCCCGTAGGACCAAGTCTCCGATCTAGAAGACTCTAGGTTTAACCCTATGATTATAGTTCCTAGACATTCTTTGTTGATAGGCTGTCAAATGATTAACAGCTTGTTGTCAACATTCATCAAGTAGCTCTAATTCTTGAAGTCTAGAGATCCTATAATCTTCATCTGAAATGAGTCCCTTTAGTGAAACTCGAAGGGATGGAATTTCTACCTCGATAGGTAATATTGCTTCTGATCCATAGACAAGAGCATATGGTGTAGCTCCTATTGGTGTTCTGATGCTGGTCCTGTAAGCCCAAAGAGTAGGGTTAAGTTGAACGTGCCAATCATGCCCTACCTCATTTACAGTCTTCTTGAGAATCTTTAGGATTGTTTTGTTTGAAGCTTCTGCCTGTCCATTACCTTGAGGGTAATACGGGGTTGAAAAGTGATGTTGGATGTGTAATTTTTCACACAACTCTTGGACGTCTTGGTTCTTGAAAGGTCTGCCATTATCTGTAATGATTGACTGGGGTATCCCATATCTACAAATGAGATAATTAAGTATGAAAGATGATATTTGTTTCCCAGTGATTGTGGTTGAGAGAACTGCCTCCACCCATTTTGTAAAATATTTTGTTGCGGTGATAATGAACTTATGTCCATTAGATGAAGATGGGTTAATTTTCCCTACCAAGTCCAACCCCCACTAATAGAAAGGCCATGTAGTTGTGAATGGATGGAGCTCTTGTGCTGGTGCATGTATAAGATTGCCATGAATCTGACATTTTTGACATCTCTTGACAAACTTATAAGATTCTTGCTCCATGTGTGGCCAGTAATACCCCAAACAAAGGAGTTTCTTGGCTAAAGATAATCCACTTGAATGTGTACCACAAATTCCTTCATGGACCTCATGTAAAGCAGAAGCAAATTCATTATGTTCTAAACAATGCAAAAGAGTAACATCTAGGCCTCGACGGTAAAGGGTGTCAGCAATAATGGTATGTTTGGCATATTGGCGTATGAAGTTGCACTTTTGGTTGCGAGAAAGATCTAGCAGTAAGATATTATCTTTTAGATAAGTATAAATGTCTCCATAAATGGAAGATTGGGCACTATCCAAAAGGCTTATGGTTTGGGATTTGGGATTTGCGTATGCAGGATTTGACACTTGTTCCACAATAAATCGATAACGATCTTGCGTTTCAGGAATTTGTAGAAGAGATGCTATTGTGGCCATGGCATCTACTGCTTTATTCTCTGATCTTGGTATCTGCTCAAATTTGATATCTATGAAGTATTTCTTTAGATCATCTACCAATCTCTTGTATAAAATTAGTGTGTCATCCTTATTTTGGTAATCATTGTTGACTTGATAGATGATTAACAGAGAGTCTCCATACACCTGTAGTTCTATGATTTTCCAGTCAATAGCCACTTTAATTCCAAGGATTAAAGCTTCATATTCTGCCACATTGTTAGTGCAACGGAAGGTAAGCCTGTAAGATCATGGAATTGTGTACCCAAGAGGTGTGACAAATAAAATTCCTACCCTTGATCCATGTTGTGTGTAGGATCCATCGAAGTAGAGTTGCCATGGTTGTGTTGTAATGTTGAGGATATCCACATCAAGAAATTCCATGGTCATAGGATGACAGTCTAACAATGGATCTTATGCTAATTGGTCGGCAATGACTTGTCCTTTGATAGCTCACCTTTCAACATACTGAATGTCAAACTCACTGAGGAGCATGACCCACTTTGCCAACCTTCCTATTAAAGCTGCTTTGCTCAGTAAATACTTGAGGGGATCAATTTTTGCAATGAGCTTGACAGTGTGAGTGAGCATATAGTGTCGCAATTTTTGTGTTGCAAATACTACTGCTAAGCATGATTTTTCAATGAAGGTGTAGTTTACTTCATGTCCATTGAGTTTCCTGCTGATATAGTATATTGCCTGTTCCTTTCCTTCTTTATCCTCTTGTGCTAGCAAGGCTCCTAAAGAAATATCTATTGTTGTGATATATAGCAACAATGGCTTGTCTTCACTAGGTGGCACCAAGATTGGTGGTGTCATTAAATAATGCTTGATTTGATTGAAAGTATTCTCACACTGTTCATCCCATTTAAAAGACATATTTTTATGCAAAAGATGGTTGAATGGATGACATCGATCTGCTAGTTGAGAGATGAATCTTCTGATGAACTGTAGTTGGCCTTGTAGAGATCGTAATATACTGATATTCTTAGGAGGTGGCATTTCCATAATGGCTTTAACTTTTGCTGGATCTACTTCAATTCCTTTTGTAGAAACTATGTATCCAAGGAGTTTTGTTATCTGACTTTAAACTTCTCCAACCTGTCAAATATTTTGGCAAGTATTTCTAGATGTCCTTCCCTGGTGTGAGACTTGGCTAAGATATCATCCACATAGTCTTCCATGAAGGTGTGCATCATGTCATGGAAGATTGTTGTCATAGCTCGCTGGTATGTAGCTCCTGCATTCTTTAACCCAAAAGGCATGACGTTCGAGCAAAAGGTGCCCCATGGACATGTAAATGCTGTCTTTTCTTGGTCTTTAGGAGCTATCTTGATTTGATTGTATCCTGAAAATCCATCCATGGGTGATAGCATTTGATGGCCAGCTGTTAAATCTACAATCATGTCTATGTTTGGCAAAGGAAAATCATCCTTTGCACATGCTTTATTTAAATCCTAGAAATTAGTACATATTCTAATGGTGTGATCTGGTTTCGAAATAGGTACAATGTTGGATATCCATTTAGCATAATCAATAGATCTAATAAATCCAGCATCCAGTAGTTTTTTCAAATCATTTTTTACCAATAATGCAACATGTGGATGCATTTTTCTTAGTTTCTATTTTACTGGTTTAGTGCCAGCTGGTAAGGATAAGTGATGCATAATGAGATCTGTGTCTAAGCCTGGCATGTCAGAGTATGACCAAGCAAAATTGATGCATTGTTCTTCAAAGAATTTGATAAAATTTGGCTTTTATGTATCTGCCATGGATGCTGCCAGGTGTAGTATTCTTACTTTCTTTGTTGTGCCAATATCAATAGACTGTGTGGGTTCTATCAACACCGATGATCTTTCATGGTAATGTTGTGGGAGGATGTCAAGCCTGTCATCCTTTGGTGCCTCAATGAGGTTTTCACCATTGGATGTGTTCTTTGTTTTTACTATTTTAGGATCAAATACTGCCATAGAATGGTTTTCACCATTAGATCCATTATTTATTTCCATACTTTTGCAACTAAAAGGCTTGGCACCCTCCTGCCTAAAAGCATCATTAAAAGAAGTATTGGTAGAACAAGTATCAGATTCTTCACAACAAAGGTAGTTAATAATAGCGGAGTCATTGTCAAAAATAGGGAGATTGATGAGGTGTTGAGGTTCCCACTCGATAAGTTTGGGATGCAGTAAAGGCAATGAATCATTAGATGGGTTGAGGTCAGCGATTGTGAAAGCTTGGACGGAAATGTCATCCAGGTTGTTAGTGGTTATGTCGAGGCCTACGAAGGTATTTTCTTCCACATCATTTATCTCAATCGATGTCCGTTCATCTTCACTTGAGTCATCAAAATTTTGTGTTTCAAAGACAATAGGATTAAAACTCAAGCTTTGACCCTCCTCACATTTGGGGGTATACTTTTTGATAACATCGATCTGAATATCTTCATAGGAAACATTTGATAAGTCGTCCCACTCATACTCATTTGAATCTGTTTCGGAGTTATCTCTCATTTGAAGAATACGCTCCACAATTTTATTGGTGAGTTCTGCTCTTGCTTCTTCTGTGTATCCTAGTCCAGCTCTGTCATTTTGCTGAATTGTGAGAACTTGGATTGGTTCTATTACACTTTGTTTCCCTTGGTTGAGAGATCCTTGTTCTGCTGTATATCCTAGTCCACTTTTATCCTTATGTTGGAGTGTGAGAGGCTGGATTGGTTCTGTTATTCCTTGTTTCCTTAACCCAAGAGGTCCCTGTCCTAAATATCCCATCTTCTCCATAATAATTTTTCCCTTTCCATATTGATTTGTTTCTATGATATTACTCGTGGAAGTGGAAGCTTCCTCATCCCTATAAAGCCAATTTAGAATAGCCTTATCTTCTGATTCTTCATCTAAGTTTCCCGCTTTTACAAATCTACCATCTAATGTCGTTATAGATAGTGCTGAATTTTGGGTGATTGTAGATGGTTGTCCATACGTTTGTAAGGAGGGTAACATCTGTGATAGATGGAAAGAGTGTCCGACACCATATTCACTTATTCCTTTGTCACTTATCTATATTTTGTTGGTGAATTTATGTGAGAGTGAAGCCAATTGTTCTTCAACATTTGAAGGGTTAGATTGTGCCATCCTGATCTCTTGTGATTTTTGTTGTTTTGGAAGCCACTTTGATATGAAGCTTTGTTGTTTCTCACCATTAGATGAATTTGATGTGCTAACTTCTCGATTGTTAGGTATTAATGTATCCTGAGATGTTTTCAATGTATGACAAGCTTGGGTGTCATTATAGTCTGTTGTGATTGTTACCTCCTGTCCATTGATAGGAAATTTTAGGCATTGATGATAGGTGGAAGGTACTGCTTGCATATCATGAATCCAAGGATGTCCCAACAGTATGTTGTATGTTAGTTCCTTATCTAAGACTTGACAAACCACATTTTAGACAATAGGTCCCACTTGAATGGGTAATATGATCAATCCTTTAGAGGATCTTTCTTCCTCATCATATGCTTTGATTGTGATTTTTCTTCTTGTATCAATGGCTTCATCTGAGTATCCTAGTGCATGAATCAGCTTTAAGGTACAAATATTTAAACCAGCCCATCCATCTATTAGGACATGCTTTACACGGTGTTTATGGATGAGGACTTCAATGTAAAGGGTAAAATTATGTGGATGGGTGAGTGACACATCATCATGTTCAAAAAATGAAAGGCAATGAGGTGCAGATAGATGTCCCACCATAGCTTGGAACTGACATACATCCAAATTGTTAGGTACCATGGTTGATACAAGAGCTTGCTCAAGAACCTCTTTGTGCAATGGAGAGATCTTTAAAAGTTCCAAGATGGATATTTACACTGGTATTTTCTGTAATTGATCAATGAGATTATATTTATTGGAGGGAGGATCTACAGATTGGGATGATAATGATGCTCCTTTCAATATAACTTTGGATTGTGCCCTTGTTGTGGCATTAACCGGTTGGTGCTCTTGTTTTCCTTTAAGTGTGATTACATTAATTTGGTTTTCAGATTTGTCCATATGTTGTACCAAATTAGTAGATGTAATGTCATTGTTTTGATTGATTTGATTGCATAACTCCTCATCTTCTTTGACAGCAGAAAGACAAAGGATCATTGTGTCATAAACATAACCAACATTCTTACCTTTGATGTTTGCGGAAGAGGATTCTCCCTTCTGATAGTTGGGTAGAGGATTTTTGAATGTTGTATGATCTTTGTTTGTTTGGTATCCCTCTACAAATACTTTCTTTTGATCTATAAGGTCTTGTACCGCATGTTTTAACTGCCAACAATTTTCAGTCATGTGGCCTTTATTTTGATGGTAGTGATAGTAATGTGAGTCAGTCCACCATGACGGTTTGACTTGAGGGTCCCAATTTCTAGCCTCTTGTACTTGAATAAGTTTTTCATCTAAAATTTCTTTGAGGACTGATTCCAACGATTGCCCTAATGGCATGAATTTTTGTTTATTGGATGGTCGTTGGAATGATTGGGTTTTTGTTTCTCCACTGTTTTGATTATTTCCTTGATCACTACTTTGTTTGACATTAAGACCATTGTTTTGTTTGTTTGTAGTGGTTGGCATCAAGGTGAATACTGGTTTGGATGTGTGTGTATCAATTGTGGTATCAGCATTCTTATTCTTTTGCCAAAATCTTGGCTTTTCATTGTTGTTGTTAGAGGAATTTCTATTGTTTGAACCTTCAAGGAAGTGTTTGATTGTTCCTCTTTTGATTAGAGCTTCTTCGATTTTGAGCCCCTTTTCAATAACTTGTTCAAATGTAGATGGACATTGTAAGTACAATCTGTAATTCATGTCATCCACTAAGTTATCAATGAACATCTCTATCTTCTCCTCTTCAGAAATAGATCTAGGGTATTTAGCAAATAGCCTTCTCCATTGTTGGAGAAAGGAAAGAAACTTTTCACCCTTTGCTTGTTTGGTGTTGTAGAGTTCTTTTAAGGTCACCCCATGTTGGATGTTGAATGAGAAGTGCATTATGAACCTATTGATCAGTTCTTCAAAATATTGGATCCCGGGTTCCATTTTAGAAAACCACTCCATGCAAGTGTTTCCTAAGCTTCTTGGAAATAATCGTAGTAAGTAAGAGTCCTCGTGTGTGAACTCTATGCTCATGGCTCGAAATTCCCGCACGTGATCAAATGGATCGGTTCTTCCATTGTATTTTTTGTACGTCAGGTATTCACAATACCATGGAAATGGTATCATGTTAATGCTTGGGTCAAATGGATAAGGGAAAATGTCTTGTAAGGAATATCTTTTTGTTGGCCCTTGTTGGATATTTTGGAACTACAATTGTAATTGTTGGATTTGTTTTGTCAAAGCATCTATTTGATTTGGATTTTCTATATTAGTTGGGTTAGGTGTGGTCATTTCCTTGAGTTGATTAACATCAAAGTCTTTAGGAAGCTTAGCACCTTTGTCAGCTAATAATAGAAGATAATTTTCCATATCTTGCTCAGCATCTTTTCCATAAATTTATGGAAATGAGGGTCTTGTTGCACTTTCTCAATTTCTTCTGCAGTTATTTCTTTCTCTTGTGAATTAGTGAGAGGATCAGTGTTGTATCATCCCCAAGGGTTTTCTTCTGCCATGGCTACTAGTTTTTCATTTTCTTCTTGTTGTTGTCTTTCATATGCTGATCGTGTGAAAATAGGCATACAAACTTTTTATTCTAGACTTTGATCTTGGATTTTTGATTGGATAAGTGTCAAGGTTTTTGATTTAAAATCTGATTTAGTCGTGTCTAGTTTCATGATGGAAGGATGATAAAAATCCTTGATAGGGAAACTTTCACACAAAAAAAAAATTCTCAGATTTAGTGATAAGGACACTTTGCAAGATGTTTCAAGACCTAGGAATAATAGTAAAGTTTTCTTTTTGTATGATTCAAGTGTTTTGGACTATGGAAAAAAATGTTTTGGACTGATGAAAACCTTGTTTTTCGATATGGGAAAACTGACAAACTATCTTACTAACTCTCTATTTTTCTAACTTTCTGGAGCGCTAAAACAGAGACACGAAGTGCTAAAATAGAGTTGGGAAGCGCTAGAACATAATAGTGACGCGCTATAACAGAGCAGTGAGGTGCTATAATAGAGAAATGAGACGCTAGAACAGATACCCAAACCACTAAAACAGAGCTAGGACGCGCTATAACAGAGCAATGACGCGCTAGAAAAGAGACCAAAAATGCTAAAACAGATCTGCGCTAGAATAGAATTGTGAAGCACTATAACAGAGCAGTGACGCGCTAGAACAGAGCAGTGACGTGCTAGAACAGAGACCTAAAGCACTAAAATAGATCTGGAACGTGCTAGAACAGAGTAGTGACGCACCAGAACAGAGACCCAAAGTGCTAAAATAGAGTTGGAACGCGCTAGAATAGAGTAATGATGTGCTAGAACAGAGACCCAAAGTGCTAAAACAGAGATGGAATGCGATAGAACAAAACCATGAGGTGCTAAGACAGAAAACTATCTTACTCTATGAAACTCACTTGGTCTGGTATTGTATTGTATGGTTGGCTGTGGGATGTATTCTAGACGAATTCTTTGACTGTGATTGTGGTGTTGCCTAAGAGCCCTTCTTTGATAAAATGCTTGTGAATCTAAGGGAGCTATAGCATAGTCGTCCGTATAACCTCTAGAGAAATCGTGATATCTATGAATAAAAGTCCTATGTTGGAGTAGAACTTTCTTGCTTTGATATAAAAATCGTTGCTTTCTCAGAAGTTGTTTGTATGTAAGTGTTTTCTTTGGCTTTCTAATTTGTTTGACAAGAGATTTCTTGACAAATTTGGTGGATACCCAATCTCGAATCATGAGAATTTCACAAATGTTTTGATTTTGAAGATTTTTGTGATGATCTTATCTAATTTAATGAGAGAAAACACAACAAGCAAGAATAGAATGGTTGATTTTAAAATCCTAGAATCTAAACAGATAGTGTATGTTCTTTAAGAATCAAACATGATTCTTCTTGATTTTTACTGGTTTATAACAGATAAGACACTTCAGATAGACTCACTCCTAGAGACAAAAGGTCATCGTTATATACTCAAACGGCCCACAGCTTGGAATTGCGTCAACTCACACAGCCATGTCACCCCTTAGAGGGTGCCCATGTTTTTGTCTTTTCTAGGTGCGTACTCAGAGTGATGGAAGTGGATACCAGATCCCCTGAGCAAACAGTCCTGGGCAATTATATGGTGAGTGCTTGAGGGTAGATTCTTCCCTGCCCCTGCACTGCTGAGTATTACAATGTTTAGAAATTGACAAGCGTGCTTCTATTTCTACATTCTTAGATAGGGTTTCCGTTCAGAGCAGCAAATGGATAAACTCCCTCGAGAGACCTGCCAATCTTTAAAACAAAGATTTTTGGGATGGTTATCCTACACACTTTCATTGAAAGAGGGTTTCCCCAAATTCACATAAATTTTTAAGTGGGTTGGAATACCATGGCTTTTGGCTATCCCCACTCAGGTCGTTCCCATAGGGTGAGTACTTTTTCCCACTACGGCAGGCATGTCTAAAGGTTTTAATAAAAGCTTGAAAATGTGTAAAGAAAAAGTGAGTCTGGTATTCTGATGCACCCAATTAAGGGGAGAGCATAAACCTATCACCCAATCACAGCAGAGAAATTTTGTTCACTTTTAAAAACCCAAAAAGACAAATTAGCTAATCTATATGGAGATATTGCTCCATAAAAAGCATGATGTTCAATTTTAATCCCACAAGAAATTGTGCAGTTTCTATCCTAGGATTAATCAATTCTTATCCATTTGCTATCCTAGGATTGGTAAATTTTAATCCATTTGTTGTCCTAGGATTGATAAATTTTAACCAAAATAGACAAAAAAAACAAAATCTGGTCGCGGATGCGTCGGATCTAGATAAAAAAGAAGATTTTAAAGACAAAGAGTTGAGGCACTGAAACAGTGGATCGACACGCTAAAATAGTGACGCAGCGCGCTAAAACAATTGAGCGGTGCACTACAACAGAAGACCAGCGCGCTAAAACAGACCACCAGCGCGCTAAAATAGATGACGGGAACGCTAGAATAGACCACCAGAGTGCTACAGAATCTAGCCAGTGCGCTATAAAAAAGTCATGGTTCTGCAAAAACTATCATGCTGATACCTGTAAGACACTTTTCACAAAAAATTTGCAGAATATGGGGTTCGGCCCCACGGTGGGCGCCAAATTGTAAGTGTAGGAATGAGTTAAACAATCTAAACATGCTTCTACACCTCTAAATAAGACATTGTATCTAAGATTCAAGAAAATAAAGCTAATTTAGACTAAGAATCTTCAGAAATCTTTCCTATTGCTCTATAACTCTAAAGATTTCTCTAATCTACTTTGCTCTCAGATTTTAGAAGTTAATTAGATTATTGAAATGACACTTAGAGAAAGAGAATTAAGCTATTATGATTCTATAATGTAACTAAGATGATTCTACAGTAAAATTCATGAGAAAGAAACTACTGTAAACAGTCATGATTGTAAATTATGAAATACTGAAGAAAGCTTGATGGATGCTTGATAGGTTGATCCTAAAACTAGATTGCTTGAATGCTTGAATGTCTGGAAGAATTGCAGAGTAAGATTGCACAAGTTAGGATCCTTTTCCTGTAGCTAAAGACCTGTATTTATAGCTTTCATGGCAGCACATTTGCACAGGGGTACGGGATAAAAGGCTGGGATTCAATCTGGAGAATTGAATGGCATGAGATGAGAAGGTGGAGCTGATCATGAAGGATTGTTCCTCCCCATGAAAACACCAAGCAAGATGAGAGGGAAGGTGGTTGGAAGAAGATTGGGAGGATTTCCTGCAGGTTTGTCCCTGAAGCTCTTCCCGTGAATGACAGTAGAATTAATTAGATTTTAAAAATTTAATTTTATTGGTGAGTGATAAAAGGAATATGATTTATGCATAAATTTAAATATTTTTGATTCATTTAAATTTAGCAAAAGAGGATTGAATAATTTAATAAATCAAACTATAGGGTTTGTTTATTAAATTAAAACAAAAGGAAAATGATAATTAAATAAAAGATTTTTAGAATATCTTTATTTAATTAAGAAGAAATGTGATGAGGTAATTAAATAACACAAATTATTTAAGTTGTGTATTTAATTTAAAATAGAAGTATAAAAGAAGTAATAATGTTAATAATTAAATAAAACAAAGTTTTTAATTTTGTTTATTTAATTAAGAGAGAAATAATATGATAAAATGATAATAATTAAATAAAACAAAGTTTTTAATTTTGTTTATTTAATTAAGAGAGAAATAGAAGAATTAATAATGAACTTAATATAAATAAATATTTCTATTTATTTACTAAGTAGATGAATTTAAGATTAATTAATCAAATAAGTCGTATTTAATTAATTAGATTCTCCAGACCATTTTTAGGTGTCTACAGGACCCACATATGAAATCGTGTCATGTGTTGGAGGGAGCTATAATTTAATTAAATGGTCAAGATGAACCTACGTATGGATTTGTGCAAGGCCTTATTCCCCAGCAAGGATATTTCAAACTACAATTAAATAGAAAATATCAATATCTAATATAAATTTGCATTAGAATCTGTGCCTAACATCTAGAAGAGTAACTTAAAAGGACAAAAAAGGAATTTTTTTTATTCCTCTAATGAGGAGTTGATAATTGAAACCAAGAAGGAGGATGTTTGTTCCTCTTTGGATCAAAATGTGATAGAATTATCTAATTGGATGTAAAAGAGGAATGTGTTGCCAAAACCTAATGTAATTCAAATATTAAATGTTGATGTAATCTAGTCTTTGAAATGGATTTAATCTTCAACATTCATCTAAAATAAAATATCTATACAAGGCCTATGCCCGTTCACTTGTAAAGGAGATTTTTTTAGAGATAGTTCAGCAGTAGGAGTAGAATAGTAGGAATGTAGGAGAGGAGAGGACTTAAAATTGTTAAGCAAATGTTAGAGAAGTTAATACAGTTAGGTCATTGATTTGGTGAATTTCCATGTTGAGTTTTAAAGTGTTATGGTTTCCTGTTTATTCTTCTCAAATGATATTTTTTGTTCATTCATATTAATGGTGAATTTTTGGAGACATTGATTGATCTCCAGTTCATACTATTGGTGGCTTGTTGATTGTGAGTTGTTGTGTATAGTTATTCTAAGCCTTTCTATTGCATTAGTTCAATTGTGAATGTTTATGCATATTGTGCTAGAAATTGGATGTGTATGGATGTTTACAATCTAAAAAACTTTAAGTATCTCTTTGAAGATCACATCATTTTTGTGATATTGTAGATTTAATCTTGGTTAAGCAAGAATTGGTTTATTGGGTTATCTCCCTATCTAAAGCATTAACCATTGTTGTGAGTGTCCTTAGGTATTAGAACTAGGATATCTCTCAACCCTACATCATTTGATATTTCTTTATATCAGTTTTAAGAGAATAACATCACCACAATGCCACATTTGATGATAAAACCACTTTTAGATTTCAGATATAGAAAGTTTAGTTGGGATTTGCACACTTTTTCAGATTTCACAAAACACTCATTTGAAGTTTAATGCTTCTAGCCTTGTTGAATCATAAGTCCCCTTGTGATTACTAGTAAATCACATCACTACTGAGTTGTTTTCTACATTTTCAAGGCCTAATTTTATAAACCTTGGGGTTATTTTCTGAAGTTTTCTGAAGAGTCGCCTTTCAAGATAGATAGAACACTTGTGTTTTATCTATTTTGTGTAGTGCAAAAACACTCATCAAACCATCCCTAATAGAACATGAAGATTCATTGAGTAATATTAGGCATGAAAGTTTCAGCCATGTCAATTGCATATATCTCCAACATATCAGTACACAGGCATTAGTGTTAAGGCTTTCTAAGAATTCTTGTACTGATGGTGTTTATTGAGGATGTGTTCTTGGTAAACATCACCGGGATTCTTTTCTATGGGTAGAGTCAAATGTGCTAAGGCACCCTTAGAGTTGGTACATAGTGACCTCATGTCATTTTTGACTCCTTAACTTTTCAAGGGCCAAATATGTGCTCACATTTATTGATGAATTCTCCAAGAATACATGGGTGTACTTTCTTAAGTACAAGAGTGGTGTTTTTTATTATTTTAGAATATTTAAGGCATTCATGGAGAAGCAGACTAGTCTTTCTATCAAGAAGATACACATAGATAATGGAGGGGTATGTCAATTAGGATTTTAGGGACTTTTGCATTGAGCATAGTTTGCAGCATCAACTTATAGTTTCGTACACCCTCAACATAATGGTGTTGCCAAGCAAAAGAATAGAACATTACAAGAGATGCCAATTGTATGGTTGATTCATGAGATATTGATTCTTCATTCTAGGTTAAGGAAATGAATTATGCCAATTATATTTAGAATCAAATGCCTCATAAGGCATTGTGACATATGGCTCCCGAGGAGGCTTGGACTCATCTCAATTCCAATGTATCTTCATTTAGAGTTTTTGGTAGTGAGTCTAGGGCATACATTCTAAATGCTCAACAAAAATCCATACAGAGGAAAATATGACCACTCATATTTTTTGTCTACTATAAGGATTTCAAGCCATACAAGTTGTTTGATCTTGATTCCACAGAGGTCTTATTTTCACGAGATGTCTAGTTTGATGAGTTCTTTCCGTGGATGGATTCTTCATGTTGTTGGATCTTTGGCAGGTGATCCTTTAGATTTCCATCATACTTGTTCACACCAAGTGATAGTCTTTTGATTCATGCCATTTCGGATGATCCTCAAAAGCTTTCAGATGCAACAAGTACTCTTTAGTGGAATAGGGCCATGGAGGAGGAATATTCTTCACCGATGAAGGATAATACTTAGGATCTTGTTCCACTTTCTAAGGGAAGAAAGTTGGTCTGGTGGAAGTGGGGGTACCATACCAAATATGTTTCAGATGGTTCCATTGATAAGTATAAGTTGCATATTGCTCCAAAGGGGTTTTCTTAGGTTGAGGGAATTGACTATTCTAAGACCTTTGATCCTATTGCCAAGATGGATTCTATTTTCCTTGTACTTTCTCTAACAGCTTCACAAGGATTGACAGTATTTCAAATGGATTTGAAGAGTACCTTCCTACATGGTGACCTTCATGGGGAGATTTATATAGAGCAGAAATAGGGATTTGTGCAGGACTCTTCACTAGTTTGTATACTTTCTCATTCATTATATGGTCCCAAACAAGCCCCTTGTGCTTGGTGTGAGAACATGGACTCTTTTCTACTTTCTTCTAGCTTCACACGATGTCATTCTAATCCCATAGTGTACATTCATAGACATGAGGGTGATATTTAGATTCTAGTGATATATGTAGATGATTTGATTCTTAGGTAGCTCATCCTCCATGATTCAAAGTGTTCAGTGAGATTTTATGGAGTATTTTGAGATGATAGGTCATTTCCTTCCACATTACTTTCTTGGTTTATAGGTTATTCAATCTTTGAAGGTGATTCCCATATTTCAAAAGAAGTATATTATTGATATGCTTAAGATATTTGGAATGCTTGATTGCAAGCCTAACTCCACACCATTTCTTTCAAGTGTTGTATTATCTTCCACTTTTACTTCTCCTTCAATAGATGCTACATTATATAGGTAGTTGGTTGGAAATTTGTTGTACCTAACAGATTCTCATCCTGATCTTTCTTTTGTGATTTTTCGTGTCTCTTAGTTTTCACATGATCCACATGAGAGCCATTAGTAAGCTACCATACATATTTTAAGTACATCCAGGGCACCATTCACTATGCCCTTCATTATATATCAAGAGCTTCTCAAATTGTTAGGTTCACTGACTCAAATTGGGCTGGTGATGTCAATTATAGGAAGTCTACTTCTAGCTTTATTTTTTTCCTTGGTTCTAGTCCCATTGCATGGTCTTGCAAGAAGAAATATGTTATTGCTTTATCATCTATAGAGGTTGAGTACTAAGCAACAATTTTAGATAGCTAGGAGGTGCTATGGATTTTTCAGTTGATGATTGAGTTTGATTTTCCTCTTGATAGTCCCACTATTCTTTGGTGTAATAATCATAGTTTCATTCACATTTATCGCAACCCAATGGAACATCAAAGGAAAAAACACATTGAGATCCACATGGACTTCATTCGGAAGATGATTTAGGATAGATTTTTCATCTTAGAGTGCATTCCTATAGAGGAGTAGGTTGCAAACATCTTCACGAAACCTTTTGCATTGCCTTGTTATCTTCAACTATGATTGATGCTTGGGGTGAATGAAGTTATCCTTGGGGGGTCTTCATGAGGCCTTCCTTCCTTATGTTGAAGACTTGGGTTGTTGGAAACATGAGCATGATGATGTATAGTGTGGGTATATTTTTGAATGGAGATATTATTGAATATTGATGAGCATGATAGTGTATGGTGTTTTCATTAATGGAAACCCATTATAGAGATATAGTAGTATTGGTTTGGAGAAGACCAAATATTTCACAAATTTACCTAAGTCCCAATGTGTAGTTTCAATATTACAGTGGACCAATTTTTTGGTTCACATTGCTTCGCTGTAAAGTATCTGGTCACATGGTTTTGAGGTAATATTGATGCGTGTTGAAGGTTTCTAAATCCAAAGATTCAATCTTGTATGTCTTATGTAGTTGAAGATATTTTTCACATAGTATTGGCTCTATAATGGTAGTATTACTGGTATAGACTAAATTTTGGAATGCTCTACATTCCACCGCAGAGCAATATTTTACTATGTGGTTTTGAGGAAGTGTTTGTGGATGTCAGTAGTGTGTATTCTCTAGGTGGAAATTGTTTTGCTAGTTCATGTGTTGAGTTGTGAGTGAACAGTTAGGTCATTCATTATTACATCACTAGTTTCGTTATATGGTGCCAACCTAAAGGTTTTGGGGTCACGTGGAGTTGAAGTATGCAAGGAGTGGATTTATGAGAGTGATTATAGGTCATGCTGACCTATTTTGGAGGTGTACATGTTTTGGTTTATTTGACAAGGCATGTGTGTTGGTGTTTTGAGCTGACAGGTTATGTGGTGCACGATTAATCTAATTAGGCTGATCTAATTGATGTTTTGGATAGTTGTGATATGTATATAAGGTTGATTCATTGTGTGAATGATGATTGAGGATAAGTGCAGAGTGTTTGTGTGTGTATGTTTTTGATATGGTGTAGATTAGTGTGAAGTGTAATTGTGGTGAAGTATGAAGTGTGTTAAGTGAATTTTCCAAGCTTCAATGGAATTGTATCTTCAACATATGTCAGATGCATTATTAGCATTTCATCATTAGTAGTGATCCACCCCTTTTTCTATCTCTTTCTATTAAGGGAAGTGATCCCTTTGGCAGTGAGCCATTCTCTCTTTTTTGGACAGTGAGTCCACATTTTTGTATTAAACATTGTAACCAATTATAATATATTGTGAGATAATCCTCACCATGGTTTTTCCCTTTCAAGGTGTGAACCAATATCCTATGCCTGCAAGAACACAACAAATGAAAACATTAATAAGATCAAATGCAAGTTAGAATAGAAATTCCTCAAGAAATCCATTTGAATGTAAGAGAAAAGGAATGAAATGAAGAATACAACACACTTAAAACAAAGATATCAAATCCTATTCTAAAACAAAGCAAACTCGTAATCTCTTGAGGGAGTTGGTGCCAATTTGATGTAAAAATTGGCCCCTTCCCAACTCCAATGATGCGATGAAGATGATTTATGATGAAGAGTGATCCAATTAATGAAGACCTCCAATGTGCTCCAAGATAAAAATCTGCACAACCTAGCTAGGATTGGATGAAATTGGATGAGAATTGATATGAATTTGAGTATAGTAAGTTTACACAAGGTGTGGATGATAAAATGGGGAATGAAGCCTCTTATTTATAGAATATAAAGTTGAAGAGATGTCCAAAATGGAGCAATGTGGGACTAAGAATCAACAAATGGCAAGGTTCCACTTGTCAACATGTGAATGGATGGAGGATGTGCAAGTTTTGGAGAATGTGTCAATAAATGCATATATTTGAAATTTGAAATTGTTGAAATAAAATGTAAGAGGGAAAGAAGGTGCATTGAATGCCACTTGGCTCAAGGTAAAAGGAATTTTTAGGTGGAGTAAATTCCTTGTTGCAAGGACAAAGTCCACTTGGATTCTGAATTCAAATTTGAGGAATATTCCTTTATTATTCCTTTTGAGAGAAAATAGGGATTTAATAAATCTGTTAAATCTATTTTCATGTGCAAGTTGCAAAAGCTAGAGGATGGGACATGAGAAGAGATTAAATTAATCAAGGTTAATTAATTTAATGAGAGGTCAAAATGATGTGACATATTGATTTAGATTTATGGATTGACTGAAATCAAATATGAGAAGAATATGATTTCAAGTTTTAATTAAATAAAGATTTTTGTTTTATTTAACCAAGGAGATGAAGTTAGATTTAAACTAAATAAGGTTTTAATTTATTTAATTTAATGTATGGACTTTAAAGATTTAATCAAATAAAATTGATTTTTAATTAAATAGGGATAATTAGATCAGACTGATTGATTTAATTAACAAGAAAGGATGACTTAATTAGATAAATGATTTATTTAATTAAGACAAGAAAATTGATGAATTTAATCAAATAAAGGTATTCAATTAAATGGTTAGACTGAGGGATGATTTAGGATGAAACGGTGTTAGTGGTTGAGATCAGATGTGCAATGTCAATTAGTAAATTTTCTATGTCTACATTTTGCCCCTCTTTGAAGCAGTGCACTTGTTGCATTGGTTCAAAGAATAAATGATCTCAATCAAAAGCCATTTTATTTTTTTTAAAATTTCCTCACTGCTACCCCGACAAAGGAAATTATGGTAATATACTGCCCCCTCGAGAGATCGAACGAAAATTTTGATTTTTGGGTGATCTCGCAAAAAAAGAGGACAAGGTGCTCGACAAGTCCAGAAAGGCTACAGGAGGTCAAAAATATTGAGATAAAACACAAAAAATGGTGCAAAATAGCCTTCAGACAGACAAAAATGAGATCGGGGATCCAAAACCCTAGTAGGATGGCCGAACGAGGTCAAAAAACCCTAATTTTTAGGCTTAAATAGGCTTCGAGGGGCCACTTCCAATTCATTTTCACATTCAGCCTTAAGAGATTTCATGATTTGAGCCTTGATACCCTAACAAGATGGCACAATGACAACTCCCATTGCATATCTCTGACCGAGTATGGACGTACTAGCGACCTCCCGACATTGGGGCACCGGTATGTGATCCTTTCTTGAGCTTCATTTTTCATTTTATGCATTCATTTATTGCATCTAGAGCTAGGTCACTTGCAGCGGTGCTATATAGTACCGCTCAAATTTCAAACTAGACCACTCGGTCTTTTAAATTGGATTGCCATCACAAGATGGACCGCCGCGGTGGAGTTTGGAGTTTGGGAACAGACTTCAAACTCTGATGCATTCGTGAAATGGAGCGTTGGACTTCAAACTCCAATGTTGTGGAAAACTTTAGAATTAGGGTTTGGGATGCTTAAGCAAAGTGCACCACCGCAGTGCAGTTTGGGATTTGAAGGTGCGCGTCATTGTTTACAAATTTCAAACTACGATGCCTTCACATTTTGCAATGTTGGGCTAGTTTCTTGGACGCTCAGGATAAATTTTTCTGATCTAGGAGGCAGCAAGGGACCTCTATTCTTGTGAACACAAATGGCGGGAGATATTCAACTACTTGCGAGATCTAACTAACAGGGAGCAGGACTGACTTTGAGAGATGGGGCTATGGTACATTGCCTATGCAACACCTGTGTGGACCCATCTTGGCATGATGTATGTGCTTGCCAAGAGATGGCATAGTGAGACATCATCATTTCATCTTCCCATTGGCGAGGCCACCGCAACCTTGGAGGACTGTGGCACATCCTTAGATTGTTGATACATGGTCAACAAGTTATTCATGATATGGATGTCGGACATGATGCTTTCCATGCAGTCCTGGCTACAGAGGAAATTATGTTTTGTGAGGTCCAGATAGAGCTAGAGCACCACAGGACACTCATGACGCCCTTTTGACTAGTGATTATTGCCATCATTTCAGATCTTGTTGCTCTAGATCGACGAGGCCAATACTTTAGTCCTAGCTAGGGGCTTTGTTGGGAGCAGATGGTTCATGACAAGCTAGTCCTTTTTGCATGGGATCTCATTCTTCTTGCCTCCCTTTACAGGGATTTACATGAGTATGCATATTTGGACAACAGGGCACTTGGTGCAGGTGTCATACTCCTTCATGTGTGGGCATGGGATCATATCTCCATTCTTCGACCACGGGTTGTTCCAGTGCCCCACTTGGTGCAGGTGTCATACTCCTTCATGTGTGGGCATGGGAGCATATCTCCATTCTTTGATCGCGGGTTGCTCCAGTGCTAGTCGGGCTTGATGATCTAGTGGTTTCACATTACAGGGGTGGTGTGTCCTTCACACACATATGCGAGAATGGGATCCCTCACTAGATGAGGGTCATTGATGAGATGACGGTGTTCACATGGCGCCCATACCTTGGTCAGCCTGGATGGGCCGATGATGTACAACAACTATTATTTTCCCACCAGGACTAGCTCACGCAGGGGTAGGAGCACACTATGATCGAGAGGTATCTACCGAGACAAGTTCAGTGCTAGTTTGGTGAGGTACAGCATAGGCCAGATGATGACTACGTGGCCATTTTTTCTCACACAGTATCACAAGGTGCCTGGGGGAAATACATTCCTACCTCTGAGGCAGTAGACAATTTCAGGCAGTTGGTGGCCCAGCCATGATCAGGGGGTCGCAGATCCAGGAGTGACTCAGGCGTACAAAGATTGGTTCCAACTGCCTCTAAATTTGACAGTTCCAGGTGTACCCTTTGTTCGACAGAGAGCAAGGGGTAGGGGGCATGTCGAAGATGAGGAGGTGGCAATCCTCCAACTGGACAGTCAGCACAGGTCCAACTAGCACAGGTTCAGATGGATCAGCCTCATGCTGATGTACACATGTAGGATTGAGATCAAGGGTCGGAGGGTGGACATGACAGGCACTAGGATTTGGTTGCCACACTACCACGAGCCAGGGGTGAGGACCAGCCTCACGTGCAACCTCTGCTAGTACAGCCAACGAGTCAGCCAGTTTCGAGGGACGGGTTGATATTACAGTTGTAGGCCCAGGTCTAGGCCTTGACAACAGAGAGGGACCAAGCCCATGCAGAGAGAGATCAGGAAATTTTATAGAGGTAGGCCACAGAGTTATAGGTGGTTGCAGAGATGGGCTGCAGAAAACAACTAGAGAGTATGGCGGCTTCCTCCTCTCACATCATAGTGCCTCTTCGCTCATACAGGGAGGCCATCTGGGAGGCGGATTACTATCGGTTGCTTTACCATCAGGCCGTACCTAGAGCAGCCTGGGCCCCAAATTATTCATAGCAGACCAAACATAGACTGAAAGAGGGTCATGGTGACAAAGGCGAGGGTAGCAGACAGGAGGGTTATACCTCTTTTTTTTTATCGAGATATTATTCTTTCATGCCATATGGGCTCATTTTTTATAGCCCGTTGGGCCTTTTTGTACTCTTTGACATACACACATGTACAGTGATCCAATTATTATTTTGTACTATGACAGTTACTTGATGATATATATGATATGATGATGTTGATGTGATGTGTCATGTACTATTTATTTATTATTCATTTATGGATGGTTCTATTTCTATATGCTATGCAATAATGTTATGGTGTTATGTGATGGATATACTATGTGTGGATTCATTTCTTTCTAATGGTGCAATCTATATGATGATTTTATGTATGTTGATGAAAATGTGATGATTTATGAAATGATTTCTTTTTCGATATCTTTTTTTGTTATGATGGTGATGATGATGTGAATGCAGTGATCATGATATGTGGCTATTGAATGATGAATGTATGTGATTTTCCATGTATGATATGTAATTATGACAATTTTATATAATGATGTGATGTGATGTGATGTTATACATGAAATGAGATGTTATGCCAAATGGTATGGAGATGATGATTTATGGTGTATATGCAAAATGATATGTGAGTAATGACCTTATGATGTATATGTGATGGCATAATGAATTCTTTTATGAGATATTTTATATGATTATGGATGGATGTTTGCACTGAATGCAATGGTTCTTTTATAATTCTTATGTACCTGTTATGCTTCGTTTAATTGTGCACTGGATGCTTATAATGATATGGGATGATTTATGAAATTTTTATGCAAAATTATTGTAATGTGGTGATTTATGAGATGTTCTATTATCATATGGATGGATGATGGATGATATGCATGTTTATGTATACTTTATGCAAATGGATACAAATTCCTAACCTATTTATGTGATGTGATGGTGGTTATATGATTATGCAATGGATGATGTGATGGATTATTTATGTTTTTTGTAATTACGTAAGAGATGGTTATATGCAAATGTGTATGTAATGTTATGATTATGAGATGCTTAGAATAAAAAATCTATGTTATATGCATACGAGATGATCAAATTTTTCTATATGATATGCATTGTGCTGACGATTTTGTGGATGCAAGATTAATGATGGTGGTGATTAACTGTCATAGTACCTTGTTAGTGTGAAAAGGGAGAAGGAATGAAAGAAAGAAGAAATTTCAACAAGACAAAAGATGATGATGATGATGAATATCTGTCATGGAGTTGGGATTTTCAAAGGGCCAATTATCTTATGTTTGATAACACACATAAATACGATGCATCAATGTATTAAGAACCAAGATGGTGTTGTATCTAGTGTAATGGACTTTGACTCGACAATCAGATAGGAGTATCCTTGTTCACACCTGACATACGGAAACCTTACTAGGATGCACTTTAGTTATTTCACACATCTTGGACCAAAACATAGGAACGTAAGCTTTCCTATGTGTTCAACAAGATATCTAGAACACCTTCCATACATACCTAATAAAACAAGTATTCGCCAAGTTATATTACAAGAACGTCCAACAAGCACAACAAATAAAAAGATCATGATCATTGCCCCATTCCTATCTCTCTAAATCCCTTTGCTGGGGACATCATTGAGAGGTCCTTGGAATGAGCACAATAAGATAAATCAAAAGACAAAGATATAGTAAACAAACAAGCTAATGTTCTTCAATACTGCTAGCCAGGACTAAACTATGATGATGCCTGATGTTGATGTCCATTGTAGGAAGGATGAATCCTAGGACATGATGATATCAGATGATTTGATATGGGACTGATTGGATGATAGGCTATTGACACAAAGAGTTGACCAACTTACTTACGTACTAACCTAGATTTTGAGATTTTGACATTTTGAGTTTTCACTTTTAACCTTCTAGACTTGTTTCTAACTGTTTCACCAAAGGTTGGAGATGATGATTGATTTATCGTGAATGATGTTATTTCAAGTGAAAGCGAGATGAGACAGATAGATTTTTTTCAAATATTTGGATTTTTTTGAAGTTTTGAAATGTTTTGAGGCTATTTTTGGTAGTTTTTAGGATTTTTCAAATGTTTTGATTTTTTATTTTCAAATGTTTTGAGGTTTTCTGAGATTTTGACCAAGAGACTAACCTAAGGACCTATCCTAGGGGCCTCAGGGGATGATCAATAGATTATCCTCGCCTATGTTATACACACAGAGACCATGTAGTTTGAATGATGACTTGACAGATTTATAGATGAAGATATACATGATGAAATGTCAATTTATTATGACGAACTCTTAAAGGACTGACCTAAGTGTCTCATGGGATGATCATAGATCAACCTTGCCTACGTTCAAGGCTCAAAGACCCGTAGTTCGAAAAGATGACTCTATTGTTGACTTTTTTGAGTAACTTTTTGACCTGTTTTGGATTTTGATATGTTTTGAATGTTTTTTGGTTTTTTTTTTTTTGATTTTCTGATGTTTTTGGATTTTCTAATTTTAGGACTTCAAGAATATACATGAATCTGATCTGATGAGAACATGCCCCCAGTGTGATGTAATAGAAAACTTCGATAAAGGTAGGACAAACTGACCTTGAGGATGGGCCGAGTAGTACTAGGAGGGATCATGATACGAACACAAGACCAAGCTATGATGCAGATGCAGATGGGTGATGGATGGAGATCTGAATGTGATGGATGATGAAATCATAATGAATGGATGATGTAGAATGAGTCATGAAGATCTTGGTGGATGAAAAGTGCTTAATTACACAAGGCACCTGTTTTCTAGGTTTTCACCAAGGTACTTGTCCAAAGCACCACCGAAGTGGTTTTAACCAGAGGACAATTTTTCTCTTTACTATTTTTAATCCTTTTTCTGATTGTTTTCAATTTATTTATTTTTTTGTTGTCACCAAGATGCCTATTTGCCAGGTTTTTGCCAAGGTAACCATTTTTTCAGGACATTTTCTAATTTTTTGATTTTTTGGTTTTATACCTTGCAAAATTAGGCATAAAACTTTTTGAGATGGGAGTTATTCATGGGCTCTTGCAAAGGCTCGCCTTCAAGTGTTGATAACTGATATGCCCTTGACTTATAGCTTGTTGTGATAACAAATGTTCCTAACCAATTGGATTCAAATTTTCCTTTGCTATTTGGATTTAGGATGTTCTTTTGATTCTCCTTTAGTACCAGTTCTCCAACTTGGAAAGTCCTGCATCTAATTTTCTTGTTATAGCTCCTCTTGAGTTTGTTTTGATAGACTTGCAAATGATTTAAAGCGTCTATACGTTGCTCATCTAGTAGCTCTAGCTCATTCAATCTTGATGCTCGGTATTCTTCATCCGTGGTGAGGTTTTGCAGTGATATTCTTAGTGACAGGAGCTCGATCTCAATGGGCAGTATGGCTTCTGATCTGTAGACCAGGGAGAATGGGGTGGCACCGGTGGGTGTTCGGATGTTGGTTCGGTAGGCCCAAAGGGTGGGATTTAGTTGTAGATGCCAATCACGACCTATGTCATTGACTGTTTTCTTGAGAATCTTTAAAATGGTTTTATTTGTGGCTTTTGCTTGGCCATTGCCTTGGGTATAGTATGGGGTGGAGAAGCGATGTTGGATTTTGAATTTTTTGCAAAGGTCGTAGACATCCTGATTTTTGAATGGTGTCCCATTATCAGAGATAATAGCTTGGGGAATGCCATATCGACATATGAGATAGTTTAGGGTGAACTTTGATATTTGCTTCCCCATTATGTAGGTCATTGGTATGGCTTCGACCCACTTGGTAAAGTACTCAGTGGTGGTTATGATGAACTTATGGCCATTAGATGAAGTGGGAGTGAGTTTTCCAAAGAGATCGAGCCCCCACTGCGAAAAGGGCCATGGTGTGATAATGGGATGAAGTTCTTGAGCTAGAGCATGGATGAGGTCTCCATGTTGCTGACATTGCAGGAACCTCTTGATGTAGTCATGTTCTTCTCTTTCCATTGTAGGCCAATAATACCCCGTCCTCAGTAGTTTCTTGGCCAAGGTCATTCCACTCGAGTGCAAACCACAAATCTCATTATGCACCTTAGTTAAAGTAGTCAAGGCTTCATTAGTATTAAGCTAGCGTAATAATGTTCCCTCTATGCTTCTACAATATAAGGTATTTCCTAGGATGAAAAACCTAGAGGATTTTTTAATAAAAGTTTTTTTTAAGCTAAAGGGTAAGTTAGTAGGTAAGACACCTATTTGTAGGTAGGGAGAAATTTCATGGTACCAGGGATCTCTAGGACCAATGATTTCGCACACAAATTCTAACTCGGGTACCTCAAATGCGGGTACGAGAAGCTTCTCTACCAAGAATTCATGTTTTAGGACATTGTGAGGGATTTCCAGTAAGGATCCAATTGTTTCCATGGCGTCTGCATCTCTGTTGTTTTCTTTAGGAATTTTCTTGAATGTGATCTTGGTGAAGGATTCTTTGAGAGTCTCCACTAGTTTCTTATATGGAGTGAGCTTATCATCCTTAGTCTGTTATTCACCATTCACTTGATTTATTATCAATTGGGATTCTCTGTATACTCTGAGGGCCATGATGTGCTACTACACTAATATTTTGAGGCCTATGGTTAAAGCCTCATATTCTACAATATTGTTGTTGTAGGGGAATGCCAATTTATATGATCTAGGTATGCAGTCCCCTTGTGGGGTGATGAAAAAGACACCAGCACCTGATCCATGTTGCATGTATGAGCCATCAAAATAAAGTTTCCAGTGATCGGCTATGCTGAGGTTGAAGATGGATTCATCTGGAAACTCTGATATAAGTGGATTCTCTGAATAGATTGGTGCTTCTACAAGTTGATCTATTATGACTTGACCTTTGATTGCTTTCCACTCCACATATTCAATGTCATACTCTGATAATATCATGACCCATTTGGCCATTCTTTGAGTGAGTATTTCCTTTGACAATAAGTACTTGAGGGGATCAATCTTGGTGATGAGTTTTATTTTGTGTGCCAGCATGTAACCTCTGAATTTTTGTGAAGCAAACACTAATGCTAGAAATGCTTTTTCAATGAATGAGTAGCTTAACTCATGTCCAACCATTGTTCCGTTGATATAATAGATGGCCCTTTCTGTCCCATTTTTGTCGTGTTGAGCTAAAAGAGCACTGAAGGCTGTTGTTGTTGCTGACACATAGAGAATTAATGGCTTTATTGGGATCAGTGGCATGAGGATTGGTGGTGTAAGCAGATATTCTTTGATCTTATTGAAGGCTTCTTCATACTTGTTATCCCACTTGTACGCTACTCCCTTGTGAAGTAGGTGAGAATATAGATTTTGTTTATCTACCAGTTGTGCTATGAATCTTTGGATGGACTGAAGCCTACCTTGGAGACCTCTCAATTGTTTCAATGTTTTTGGTGCCTTCATCTCAAGGATTACTTTTAACTTAGCAAGGTCTACCTCAATACCTCTCATTGACACTATGTATTCTAGCAACTTTCCTGATTGTACGTCGAAGACACACTTCTTTGGATTTAATCGGACCTTGTATTCCTCTAGCCTATCAAAAATGGCACTTAAGGTTGCTATGTGATCCTTCCTCTTTCTGGATTTGGCTAGTATGTCATTGACATAATCTTCGACAGTTTTATGGATCATGTCATGGAAGATTAATGTCATGGCTCTTTGGTATGTTGCTCTTGCGTTCTTCAAACCGAATGGCACCATATTCCAGCAGTAAGTCCCCCATGGACAAGTGAAGGTCGTTTTGTGTTAGTCTTCTTTAGCAATCATTATCTGTTGTATCCCAAGAAATCATCCATCGGGCAAAGAATTTCTTGTCCCATCATCATGTCTATGATCATGTCAATGTTGGGCAACATGAAATCATCTTCTAGACATGCTTTGTTCAAGTCCCTAAAATCTGTGCAAATTATGATGCCCCCATCAGGTTTTGAGATAGGAACCAGGTTTGAAACCCATTCTAGATAGTCTATTAGTTGAATGAATCTTGTGTCTAATAGCTTCTTTAGTTCCATTTTGACTAGCAAGGTGATCTGAGGGTGCATTTTCTTGAGTTTTTGTCAGACAGGATTTGCTTCAGGGTACACGGCTAGATGATGAACTACAATTTTTGGATCGATCCCTAGCATGTCAGTATATCTCCATGCAAAATTAACTTGTCTTTCTCTTAAGAAGGCTGCTAGGAGCTCTTGTTCCTCTGATAGTAATGACTCCACATAGAATGTGATGTGCAGGATCTCCTCTGTTCCTAGATTAACTAGATTGCATTTTTCTGCTAGGACTGTCAATTTTTCCTGATGAAGAGCTCTGAAAGGAAGATTGAATCCCCCATCCTTAGGTTCCTTAGAGAGGTTTTCACCGTTGGATGCGTCCTTTCTTTTTACTTTTTTTGGGTCGAAGAGTTCCATAGTGTGGTTTTCACTCAAGGACCTAGAGATTATTCTCAGTTTTTCGCTTTTGCGACTAAGGAATTCAATCATTTCCCCATAGTATGCGTGTGTATCCAACTCAATGATGAATCCTACTTTGTGATCCCCACACGAAATATTATCCCGTAGTCCCAGGAATTCTAAGAGTGCCTCATTTTTTTTTAATGTGTCAAGAATTGGTGGTCATCATTGGTCATAATCTATGAGTTGTGGGTAGACTAGATGAACTTCATGGTTTTCATTTTCAGACTCATAGGATAGAGTGCTAATCATGAGAAGGGTGTTGTCCTCAAAGATCCTGGGTACATTGGTTATGGGATCCTCATCATCACTACTACTGTAGACATTCGTTATGTGAAAAGTGAAATTATCTAAGATGCGACCAATGGATATAGGTAAGCAAAGTTCAACTGGTGTTGGTTCACGGGGAGTCTTGACTACTTTAATAAGGGGATCTCATACACATATATTTATACTCAGAGGGGTACATCTAAGGCCAAGATTTCTCATTCACATCTCAGGAATGAGGGATATTATAAGCCCATTGTCGTTTTGCCCCAGTTTCTAGTTTTTCTCATAGCCCATTGCGAGCATCATTTGAAAACCTTTACTTATGTCATCCATTGGTAGATTAGTTGTTGTTCTATTATCTTGGTATAGGAGATGAGATGGGTCCTCCTCTATGACTTCTCGGCCGAGATCTCCCCAACTTTTGAAGTTGGGATATTCAGGGGATATTTGGGAAGTGGAGGCTTGATTTGATTGCAAACATCCTCGTGATCTAGGAGATTGTGGTAACTCTCCTACCACAAAGGATTTTTTGGGAATCATATAGTTTCAGCAACCATTTTCCTAGATGATGACTTTGATATCAGAGATGGTGGGGATTGTGGGAATGGCAGGTGTCTATGTCACAAAAGTGGAGGCGAGAGTGGCTGGATCAATGTACGGTGTTGATTGGCCTTCATCATTTTTAGGTACTTGAGGTATTTTGTAGTATTTTGCCTCAAGGTTCTTATAGTAGGAGAATGGTTCAGGATCTCCATGGATGGTAACCTCTTGTACTTCATATGTGAATTTGACACATTGATGGAAGGTTGATGCTACTGCTTGCATTGCATGGATCCATGCATGTCCTAGGAGAATGTTATAAGGCAAGTAAAGATCCAGGACCTGACAGGTGGTTTCCATGATAGCTGGCCCTACTTGAATAGGGATTTGGATTGTGCCTTGGGACACTCTTTCTTGATCATCATATGCTCTAATTGTAATACCTTTTCCTTTGTTGATGGAATCCTCTGAGATTTTTAGGTTATTAATGAGCTTGAGGAAACAAATATTCAATCCTGCACCTCCATCCACCAAAACTCGCTTGACTTTATTTTTTTGCACTAGGACCTCTAAATGGAGTGCATGGTTATGAGATGGTTGAGTGGGAAAATCTTGGTCAGAGAATGTAAGGATATTTGGGGTGATGATGTTTCCGACCATAGCTTGGAATTGTTTCGCATCAAGATTTGCGGGGACAGTGGATGAAGCCAATGCTTCCTCAAGGATTTTCTTATGGGTGGATGAGATATTTAATAACTCCATGATGGATATTTGTGCTAGGGTTCTTTTTAGATGATCAAGGACATTGTAGCCATTGGGAACAGATTTGGGTGCAGGTACTTTGTTTGGATGGGATGATCCTATGATGGTAATTTTTCTGCCTCTTGTGGTGACTCCACAATCGGCATGGGCTCCTTTAATGGTGATGGTAGCACAGTAATCATCCAAGGATGTGACGACATGGTCATACACATGATTCATGTTCTTGAAGGTTCCTTTCCCCTTATCAGTGTTATTGTTCCATTTATTGTTATGGTTAGGCATTGGATTCGTGTATATTTTGAGATTTTGATTCCCTGTTGGTTGTTCCACATTTATGATTCTTTGATCAATGAGGTCTTAGAATAGGTTTTTTAACCTCATGCAACTATTAGTGGTGTTCCCTTTGGTTTTTTGGAAGTCACAGAGCTTATTTTTGTTATAGCAAGGAGGTTTTACATCTAGTTCTTGGTAGTTCTCATAGGTGGGAGCCTTGATGAGGTTTCCATTTATCAGTTTCTTTATGATGACTTCAAGTGGTTCCCCAAGGGTGGTGTACTTCCACTTGGTGAAGTTCTTGTTTCACTGGGATGGTCCCCTTTGATCATTGACATTATTGATCACTTGATTGTTTGGTTGTTGTGTTGTTGTGTTCACTGGATGGTTGTTTTGATGATGGTTTTGGATTTGTTGTTGTGGTGCGGGTGTTTTCTTTTTAGGGGCACTGATGACAACTTTGGCATCAACGAAACCATCATTGGTAACATTTTTTTTTCTTTCCCATGTACGAGGTTTGTCATTATAGCTTGTAGATGGGCAATTGTCCTATTGTTCAGGATATGAAGTTGATCCTCCAGGTTGTGTCATAAGGGCCCGTTTGATGTTGAGCACCTTGGAAATCAACTGATCGTATGTGGTGATCCCTTGGACTTTGAGGTGGAAGGATAAGAGGCCATCAAGGTTGGATATGATAGTGCACACTTGTTGTTCCTCAGGCATGACCCATTTGCTCTGATTGGCATTGGATCGCCATCATTGTAGGAATGAAGCAAATGATTCATTCTTACCTTATTTCAGAGCCGATAGTTCCTCTAGACTCACATCCATGGCATTATTGTAGGTGTAGTTTTTGATGAATGCGTCTATGATTTCTTGGAATGTCTTGATGCCTATAGGTAGGCGAGAGAACCATTCCATGGTGTGGCCAACCAAACTTCTATGAAATAGCTGCATAAGATAGGTATCATCATACGTGACTTCCATGCAATGAACTTGGAATTCCCTGATGTGATCTTTAGGGTTTCCCATCCCACAGTACTTGTCAAACTTGGGGATCTCAAATCCCTTTAGGAATGGTTTCATCACAAGGCTCATGTCGAATGGATAAGGACACAAGTTGCTAGATGTTTTTTTGGTTTGCCCTGATTGAAGATCGAGCACTTTTGTGAGAGTAATTTGATTTGCGTTGTGACATCATTTTGCGGATCAGGGGGTGGGATGAAAGTGTTCTCAGGTGGTTCGCTTGTTGATGGGATGGATGGATTGGTTGATGTGTTGATTGGTGGTATTTTCACATTCTACTGAGCCATGTATGCTTGTACTTGTTGCTCTATTGACAACACTTGTTGTTGGTCTTGTTGTTGTCCCAGGATTCCCTATTGTTGAGCCTATTGTTGTTGTGCCAACAACGCTTGTTGTTGAGTTGCTAATTGGGTTCATTCCTGTTGTTCTTGATATTGTTTCAGCGCTTGCTTATGTTCCTGATGCTGTATTGCTTGTTGTTGTGCAAGATATTGAACTTGTGCTTGTGCTTGTTGCGCTTGATATTGGGCTTGAACTTGAGCATGCACTTGAGCTCATCGCTGAGCTTAAGCCTGAGCTTGAGCTTGAGCTTGTGTTTGTGTGGCTTGAGCTTGTGCCTGAGCTTGAGCCTGAGCTTGTGCAACTTGTTGTTGTTGTTGTTGCAATAATATTTGGGCTTGGGCAGCCTGTTGTGCTTGTAATGTAGCTTGGGAAACTTCAACAACTTGAGCAGCTTGTTAAGTAGCTAGTTGTGCGGCTTGTTGTTTTTGTACTTGCAAGAATTCCTTTTGATAGGCAACTTGTTGAGTGGCTTGCAATGCAATATTGTATTGGCTTGATGTATTGGAGCTTGGTGGTGGTGGTGGTGGTGGATTTAGAATGGTGCTTATTGTGGTGGTGAGAGGCATTATCATGTTGATGATTTGGGTTTGATAGGTAGATGGTGTGATCGATGTGGTTGGTCCTTGAGAGACCATGTTTTGAGATGTTAGGGGGGTGGTTGATGATGCGATGGTGGTGGTATGTGTTATTAGGGTAGCTTCCATCTATTGTTGTGATGTCGATGATAAGTTTTGAGAGTTTGGTGTGATGCTTTGATTGATGTTCGGGATGTTGGTTTGATTTTGATTGATATTTGGTAGAGGGGGAAACTCTAAGCCAAGAAGTGGTGTGGATGATGACGGAAATGGTGGAAGTGGTGAAAATGCGAGGGATGTGATTTCTTGAGGAAATGGTGTAGTGTCAAAATGGCCCCCTAGTCCAAACATGTCACCCTCTCCTTGTGAGGTTATGGGGAGAGACGTATGGGGTGTTGCGTGAAAGGATGATGATGATGGATCATTGGGATCATGGAAAGTGAGAGGGACATATGTATGTAATGTATTTTTGGGTAGGGTTTTCCCTAAAATGGTGTTTGCATCCAAGTCTTGATTATTGACAAGGGGGTGTGTTTGTAAGGCATTGAGAAATGTGCTTCCCTTGTTAACACTAGGTTGAGCTGGAGCAATGGATAATGTGATTTGTGGGATGTTTTGAGTGATACTTTGGGATGGGGGTGTAGATGAGATGGGGAGTGTGGATGAAATTGGAGCCATGACCTCTAAGGATGGTTCCACTATAGAGCTCACATCAAAATCAGAAGGTAGTTTAGCCCCTTGTTTTGCTAATTCGAGCATGTATAGTGAAGGGTTGAGTCTCATCATGATATTGATAATCTTATGGTTCTCCAAATTTTGAATCATTTCAGTGATTTCCTCGTGTGACATTCCAAAGGGATTATTGGTAAGATCCTCTACTTCCTCTTGAGGGTTTTGTGATGATGAAGGAAAGTTGATTAGAGGATTACTTGATTCAATGGGATTTTTTTGACTTAGGTCACTTGTAGTGGATGTTTCTTTGTTGGCTTCCATGTTCCTCTTGTTGAGATGTAGTTTGCACCATAAAATAGGGATCAATTTTGAAGAATATGGGAGATTAATATCTAATTCTTTGGATTGATCTAATCTTAGGCACAAAAATAGAAAATTTAGGATGTTTTTCAAGGATCAAAGGTGATATGATGGGGATGATGTAAAAGATGGATGATGCGGATGTTTGAACTTTTGAGAAATATTGAGGGGATGCTAGACTTTTTAGGACTTTTTGTTTTTGAATTTTGAATTGACTTTGATTTGATTTTTGGTTTGCTTTGTTTTTGGATTTATGAACAAATAGACCCTAAGATGTTGGATGATTGTCTAAGGGGTAGATTTGCTTAAAGGATGATAATTTGAATATGTGTAGGGAGAAGGATGCATCTACCCACACCTATTCAAACAAGATGATAATTTAACCAAGCATATGAAGAAGGATGCATCTACATATACCTAGATAAACAAGATGGTTTGATAATTTGACTAAGAATATGAAAAAGGATGCATCTACTCATACCTAGCTAAAGATGATTTGATGTTTTTCATTCAAAGATTTCAAGGATTTTGCTTCAAGGTTTTGATGATTTTGATTTTTTTGCCAAAAAGCCTAGCATGGAGGATAATTTCAATATTTTTCAAGAGGTGATGGTGAGGTGATTTTGGTTTGATGTTCAAGGATGAATGAAAAGGTTTGATTTTGATCCTAGAATGTACCTAAAAGACACTTGTTTACTAGACCTCGGTATTGAAGAACATACAATACTTCTAAGGACCTCTTAACCAAGAAGTGGTTCAAATTGGGCATACATTTCTGAATTGTTCAAAGGAATGAGTCTGTAGAACCTTGTGTTTTTTTTTCTTATTTTGATATGTTGCTTTTGATTGCACTTCCTAATGTATTTCTTGATGACCTTTCGAGTGTGACTCCTAAATTTTCAACTTTTTCTCAAGGACTTTTGTTTTGGAATTTTAACTTTCTTGGAAATCATGAGGAACTAACACGTGTGAGAGACAATTTTGTTATCTTTGCATAGTGATTTTGTTTTACCACAAACACTTCTTTGATTATATTTTCAAACTAGATGTCCAATGTCCCAATTTCTTCAAATCCCACAAAGTATGTTATGTGTAATTTTGATGAAATCAAGGCAAGGGTTACCTATTGTTTAACTTTAGTAGGAAAATTGAGAAGTAAAACCAAGTCTTTAGAAACCTCTAAGGATAAAATCCCAAGGGCAAGCAATGACACATAAATTTGGTCAATTGTATTTGCCTCCTAAAGGGTTTGAAATTTTGATGATGATGTTAAATGTTTGTTTCCAAATGTTTTTGAAAAAGCAAAGCATTTTGTAACCAATAACAAGAACAACCTTATGGATATGAAAGACTATATTTGTTGAGTCCCCACTTGGACAAGTCCAGCTATGCTTATCTTTAGCGAATGGTTAGATGCTTGACCCCACTGGCTCCCCTCCATAGCACTCACTTATACGAGGAAACCAAGCATCAACACCCATGAAACTCCCATGGCATGATTTCCATTTCTACTAAAGACTGTAAAAGTGTGGGGTGGCTTCAGAATGACCATTCTTGAACCAACAAATAGATAGGGATTTTGGCCTTTCTACAACAAGGGTTTTAATTCAGAATTTTTGTTTGTAGGAGTTGACTCAATGTGGCGAGAGACCATTGTTTCCCTTCTCATCAGAGCCAACTGCATGATACTAACCTTTGTTCTAGTACCCAATTTTATATCCCGGTTGAGTCATTCCCTTGGGTGAGTACTTTTTCCCCAAGGTAGGCCCTCAAAGATAAACAATAGCGAGAAAACATATCTGTAACTCGATTGATCTTTGTTGAGAAACAAAGAGAGAATACATGTTATAGGTTGGCTCACACTCGCAAGATATTTTGTTCAATTTTAGTTCCAAAATGAAGTGTGCAGGCAATTACTTTATCCCAACCTAAGACCACCAAAAATCATTTTGATTCTCAAGATTGTCGTGAGGCGCGAGAGAAGCACATACGTCTTTTCAATGGTGTTAGTTTGAGTAAGTGATCACGAAAACAAAGTAACACATGTTCTTTTTAATCCAACAAAGCAATAATGACTCCTTTTTATAGCACCAAATGAAGTGTGAGAATTTTCCTTGTTCAATTATTAGCCCCAAACAAAATCTAGTGATTTTGTGTCCTAAAGTTCATTTTAAGCTCCTTTTGTAACTAGAATTTAAAAAGTTATTTTTAGAGCCCAACATGAAACTAGTGAGTCCTAGGCATGAAAGATAACAATTTTTTACTTAAGAGGAATAGTGAATCCTCTAAGAGTGTTGAACAAACACTAGTGTTTAAAAACACTTGGTATCATGAAATGAGGTCATCATGCTTCTTTTCCTCTTCACCTTTGATCAATATGACCTACAAGAAAATCAGTTAGGTTCTGCAAAAAATAGAGGTCAAGAAAGCAGAAAATAGACCAAATAACTAGATTTTAATAAAAGGCATGTGTTATAAATAAATATTCACTTTCTACTTCCCTCTAGCGGTGTATTCTACAAAGGCATCATAGTTTGAAATTACCAGTGGTGTTGTATAGCGCCACTTACCAGTTAGCATCGCTCTGCAACCAGACTAGTGAGCATGAAGGTGTCACTATTTTGGTCAGCGGTGCAGTTTGGATTTTGAAAAGATTCCAGCGAGCCAGAAAGATACAATGGTGTTGTTTGAAGTTTTGAATTCTAGGCGGGAAGTATGGAGCGTCGCAGTTTGAAATTTGTAGTGATGCGATATGGTGACACTAAGTTCTCAGTGGTGCTAAACAGGGACGTTGAGCTTCCAGCGGTGGAGTTTCCTGTAGAGACACAAAAAACATGAAAAAGCACAGAATTTTCTCAAAAAACATGATTTGATCTTCTAGTTCGCCCTCGTTCTAGCGCCAAAATATGAACCAATATCCTATACGTGCAAGAACACAACAAATGAACACATAATAAGATCAAATGCAAGTTAGAATAGAAATTCCTCAAGAAATCCATTTGAATGTAAGAGAAATGGAAGGAAATGAAGAACACAACACACTTAAAACAAAGGTATCAAATCTTATTCTAAAACAAAGCAAACCCTTAATCTCTTGAGGGAGTTGGTGCCAATTTGATGTGAAAATTGGCCCTTTCCCAACTCCAATGATGTGATGAAGATGATTTATGATGAAGAGTGATCCACTTGATGAAGACCTCCAATGTTCTCTAAGATAAAAATCTACATAACCTAGCTAGGATTGGATGAAATTGGATGAGAATTGCTATGAATGAGTATAGTAAGTTTACTCAAGTTGTGGATGATAAAATGGGGAATGAAGCCTCTTGTTTATAGAATATCAGGTTGAAGAGATGTCCAAAATGGAGCAATGTCGGACTAAGAATCAACAAATAGTAAGGTGTCACTTGTCAACATGTGAATGGATGGAGGATGTGCAAGTTTTGGAGAATGTATCAATAAATGCATATATTTGAAATTTGAAATTGTTGAAATAAAATGTAAGAGGGAAAGAAGGTGCATTGAATGCCACTTGGCTCAAGGAAAAAGGACTTTTTAGGTGGAGTAAATGCCTTGTTGGAAGGACAAAGTCCACTTGGATTTTGAATTCAAATTTGAGGAATATTCCTTTATTATGCCTTTTGAGAGAAAATAGAGATTTAATAAATGAATTAAATCTATTTTCATGTGCAAGATGCAAAAGCTAGAGGATGGGACATGAGAAGAGATTAAATCAATCAAGGTTAATTAATTTAATGAGGTCAAAATGATGTGACATATTGATTTAGATTTATGGGTTGATTTAAATCAAATATGAGAAGAATATGATTTCAAGATTTAATTAAATAAAGATTTTTGTTTTATTTAAACCAAGGAGATGAAGTTAGATTTAAACTAAATAAGGTTTTAATTTATTTAATTTAATGGATGGACTTTAAATATTTAATCAAACAAAATTGATTATTTAATTAAATAGGGATAATTAGATCAGACTGATTGATTTAATTAACAAGAAAGGATGACTTAATTAAATAAATGATTTATTTAATTAAGAGAGGAACATTGATGAATTTAATCAAATAAAGGTATTCAATTAAATGGTTAGACCAAGGGATGATTTAGGATGAAACGGTGTTAGTGGTTGAGATTAGATGTGCAATGTCAACCAGTGCATTTTCTATGTCTACACAAGGATTTTCCATGTACATCTAGTGTTCTTGTGTTCTTTGATGCGATGCATGTTTTATATGATTCTTTCATTTACTACAAGTTTAATGTGATGCTTTTAATGGATGTTTAAGTTGATAAAATGAATGAATTTTAGTGAATAGTGATTCAGCCCCCCTCTCAATATTTCAAGTGTTCAACAATTGGTATATAAGCTTGGTTCCTTCAATTGGCTTGATTGCTGAGGTAGATCTTGGAGGTTGAACACATGGCTATAAGGAAGTATCATGTCCCTCCATAAGAGATTATCCCTAAAGGGTTTACTGAAGAATATTGTGAGGTCGATATGTAAGGAGAACTCAAATTATCTCTTGATGAATTGGATAAAGCAGAAACTGAGAATAGAGATCTAAAAAAGGATTTTAATGATGCAAATGAGTGTATCAAGAAGTTGAGAGAGAAACTCAAGAAAGCTATAGAAAAAATCAAGGAAACAAATGAGCATCTCAAGCAATGAAATGAGACTATCACTAGTCTGAAAGTACAAGTTGAAGAAGGAAAAATAGTTGAAGACTACCTGAATTTCAAGTTAAGAGACAAATCATAAGAATGTTCAAAGCTTGAACACGAGATTGTGACTTTGAGATCAGATCTAGAGAAAGAAAATATTCAAGATGAAAAATTCAAGAAGAGATCCACCCTACTTGATGAAATGATTGCAAACTAGAAGACTTCTAAGGTCAAATAAGGTTTAGGGTCTAAAAAAGGAGAAAGTTCAAAGGTAAATCGGACACCAAAAAATGTTGAAAAGAAGAATGACAAGAAGAACAAATAGGTCCAAAACCAGAAGAAAGAGTTCAAAATACCTCCTATCAAACAAATTGTTGCACAAAGGTATTCATGTTTTAATGGTTATTGTTATTCCTATAATAGGTTTGCACATAGAGTTGTAGAGTGTAGAAGCAGAATGAATCAAAATAATCAATAATATTTTGGTCAGTGCTATATATGTAATAGATTTTGTCATAAAGCCAGTGAATGTAGAAGTCAAATGATGAATGGTTAAAATAATGGTATGATGTCCCAAACTTTTAATGGTTACTATTATACATGTAATGGATTTGGGCGTAAGGCTTTTGAATGTAGATCTAAAATTGCAAGAAGTAAGTTTGTTCAGCAAAAAGGTGTCATAAGTCACAACTACAGTAAAGCAGGATACATAGCCAAGTTTTCCAGAAGCAAGAATGTGAGACCATTTGTTTCACAAAAGAAAAAGATTGATATAATAGAGAAGAAGATTGATCTAGTTGAGATGAATAAAGAAATGAAAAAGATCTAGAAGAATAAAGAAGAGAGGGAAGTGAAAAGTGATTCTATGTCAACCCTTGTTGAAGATGTTTCCTTCAAAAACTAGATGAAGAGCTCTTTCATTTTAAGACTTGTGTTTTATGTCCACTTTAATAACAGTTTGAAAGGTTAGGAACAAACAAGTAGATTTTAAGTTATCTCATAAACCATGGCTGAATATGTCACATACTAGGTAGAATCATCTATTTTCATAAGGGCCTATTTGTCTTAGGATGAGTGTATTCATGATTCAGGTGAAAAATCTGAGTCCTAATTCTATCATGAGGTCCACCATAGTTCTCAACCTAATTTTCATATTAATACATCTAAGTATTGAGAAAAGATAAAAAAAGAATTACTCAAAGTAAAGCCCATGCAAAAGAAAAGAAAATAGAAGCATAAATGATGGAAAACTCAATATTATAAGGGTAATTCAAGTATCTCTATTGAGACTATGGATGCCCGGCTTATAGTAGAGCAATGCTTTGAGAGAACTAGAGGTATCTCCATCGGGGCTATAGATGCCTAGTTGGCAGCGAAGCAATGCCTAGGATATCATTGCATAACGGTTAAAACGACTCAACTCAAGTAGCTTGAATCTTAATACAGTTGTTCAAGGATAGGTGGATTCTTTAGGGGAAGAGATGCACCATACATGCACACACTCATATTCAAAGTTGTTATTGTTGATTTACGTTTGAGATTCCAGCTCAACCTTATTTATTGTAACTAGTCATACTTAAGTTAAAAACGTTCATAAACCAGAGGTTCTCGATGAATGAATTCTTCAGCATCTTGAAAATGGGTTAACCATTTTCCCAGTAGAGTCACTAATTGTTATGCCTTGCATAACCACCCCATTTTGTTTTTGATCAAAATGGGTTGCCCTTGGTTTTTTTGTCCTTGGTGTTCTTGTTCAAGTCTTATGAGTTGTTTCTTTTTCTCCTAAGTCCTGGTTTTCCTTTGTTTTTTGGGTTCAAGTTTCAGACTGACACTCACACTTGTTACTTTTCAAATTTCAAGCTCTTGTTTTTGTTTTGATCTCGACCCTCATGCTTTGCCTTATGTTTCCTTTGTTCTTTCAGAGTCGGGTATCAGATCGGAACCGTCACCTTACACCCTTAAAGGTCTAAGTTCTTGTTTCCATTTTGATCCCAACTTCTGCTTTTCTTCATTGTACATTTTTTCATGTGTCTAAATTAGACATCGGACCGGAACCGGAACCAAGATCTATTCCAAAGTTATTGTTCCTATTTCCATCCCGATCCCAACTTTTGACTCTCTTTGTCTTTTATAGAATCGGATTTCAGACCAAAACTTGAATCAAGAACTTTAACAAAGTTCTTGTTTCATATTTCATCCTGATTTTGATTCCCACTTTGTCTTTGTTTTTTGGATTCAAATTTCGGGCCTTTGTTTGAACTTTACACTCGTTGAAAGTTTAGTGTCGTGTTGTGTTCTGATCCTGACTCCGACTTAGCCTCATTCTTGCGATTGTGCATTAATGACTTCTACCCCAATCCTAAGGCTTGAACAACCCACATTAATCTCTAACTATTCGCATAGGCGAATGGGTTTTTATTCTTGTCGCTCCTTGGTTTTTGTTCATTTTGGCTTGTACAATTTGACAAAATGAACCAGGGTGACATCGAGAGTTAGGGTTTGAGGAGGTGCTTTGATTTCTCACTGTGTTGTCAGATTCTTCATTGTGTTTGGAGGTAAGAGTTTTTTCCCCATTTTTTTCCTTCATTCTTGTTTTTTTCTGTGTTTGCTTCACTCCTATTTTTGTGTGTATTCTTTCTTGCCTTCTTTTCTAGTTTGTTTTGTATTTTATGATTGAAAAAAATTGATTCTAAAAAATTGATGGTGAATGGTTGTATGCTTTAAATATGCACTGAGAATGAATGTGATGGTATGAATTGTTTCATAAATTGTGTTTTTCTATAGTTTTAGTTAAATAGGAAAAGTGCTCATTATAAGGATTGCATATCTGAATTGAAAGGAATGTGTTCATGTTTTGTTGTCCTAAGCCTTAATTGATCTTTTTATGTTTATTTAAACCCCCCAATGTTAAATTACTTTGTACTATTCAGTTTGCACTCATTTACTAGAAGGCCCCTTGAATATCATGGTTGCATGGACCCCTGAATGATAACATCATAGTTGAGAACTAACTACAGAGACCTTGGAAGATAGGTGGTTTTAGAACATTTGTCTTTTTTAGGAAATAGAGTAGAAATATTTTGTTTAACATTGTTGTGTTACTTTTGACCATCAACAAGACTATAAATTGATAAATTTTAATATTTTAAATAAGGGAAATTTGTCATTTCTAGAGGATTAAATTATGATATTTTATGACTAGGATGCTTAGAGGGATAAAGGATTAATTCATTAAAGGACCCACATATGAAATTATGCCATGTGATGGAGGGAGCTATAATTTAATTAAATGGTCAAGATGAACCTATATATGGATTTATGCAAGGAATTATTCACCAACAAGGAGATTTCAAACTACAATTAAATGGAAAATATCAATATCTAATATAAATCTGCATGACAATTTGTGCCTAACATGTTAACATCTAGAAGAGTAACTTAAAAGGACAAAAAAGGAACTTGTTTGTATTCCTCTAATGAGGAGCTGATCATTGAAACCAAGAAGGAGGATGTTTGTTCCTCCTTCTATCAAAATGTGATAGAATTATCTAATTAGATGTAAAAGAGGAATGTATTTCCAAAACCTAATGTAATTCAAATATTAAATGCTGATGTAATCTGGTCTCTTGATATGAATTTAATCTTGGACATTGATCTAAAATAAAATATCTATAAAAGGCCTATTCCCACTCACTTGTAAAGGAGATTTTTTTAGAGATAATTCAGCAGTAGGAGTAGAACATTAGGAAAGTAGGAGAGGAGAGGACTGAAAATTGTTAAGAAAATGTTAGAGAAGTTAATATAGTTAGGTCATTGATTTGGTGAATTTCTATGTTGAGTTTTAAAGTGTTATGCTTTCCTGTTTATTCTTCTCAAATGATATTTTTAGTTCATTCATATTAATGGTGAATTTTTGGAGACATTGATCGATCTCTAGTTCATACTATTGGTGGCTTTGTTGATTGTGAGTTGTTGTATAGTTATTCTAAGTCTTTCTATTGCATTAGTTCAATTGTGAATGTTTATGCATATTGTGCTAGGAATTGGATATGTGTATGGATGTCTACAATCTAAAAAACTTTGAGTATCCCTTTGAAGATCACATCATTTTTGTGATATTGTAGATTTAATCTTGGTTAAGCAAGAATTGGTTTATTGGGTTATCTCCCTATCTAAAGCATTAACCATTGTTGTGAGTGTCCTTAGGTATTAGAACTAGGATCTCTCTCAACCCTATATCTTTTTATCTTTATTTAGATTAGTTTTAAGAGAGTAGCATCAACACATTGCCACATTTGATGATAAAATCTCTTTCATATTTCAAATCTAGAAAGTTCGGTAGGGATTTGCACACTTTTTCAGAATTCACAAAACACTCATTTGAAGTTTAACACTTCTAGCCTTGTTGAATCATAAGTCTCCTTGTGATTACCAATAAATCACATCACTACTGAGTTGTTTTCTACATTTCAAGACCTAACTTTATAAACCTTGGGGTTATTTTCTGAAGTTTAGAACACTTGTGTTTTATCTATGTTGTGTAGTGAAAAAACACTCATCAAAACATCCCTCATAGAACATGTAGATTCATTAAGTAATATTTGGCATGAACGTTTCAGCCATGTCAATTGGATATATCTCCAACATATGAGTACACATGCATTAGTGTTAGGGCTTTCTAAGACTTCTTGTACTGATGGTGTTTATTAAGGATGTGTTATTGGTAAACATCACTAGGATTCTTTTCCTATGGGTAGAGTCACATGTGCTAAGGCACCCTTAGAGTTGGTACATAGTGACCTCATGTCATTTTTGACTCCTTCACTTTTCAAGGGCCAAATATGTGCTCACATTTATTGATGACTTCTCCAAGAATACATGGGTGTACTTTCTTAAGTACAAGAGTGGTGTTTTTTATTCTTTTAGGATATTTAAGGCAATCATGGAGAAGCATTTTTGTCTTTCTATGAAGAAGATACACAGATAATGGAGGGGTATGTCAATCAGGATTTCAAGGACTTTTGCATTGAGCATGGTTTGCAGCATCAACTTATAGTTCCCTACACCCCTCAACAGAATGGTATTACCAAGCAAAAGAATAGAACATTACAAGATATGCCAATTGTATGGTTCAGTCATGAGATATTGATTCTTCATTCTAGGCTAAGGAAATGAATTATTCCAATTACATTCAGAATCAAATGCCTCATAAGGCATTGTGACATATGGCTCTCAAGGAGGCTTGGACTCATCTCAAGCCCAATGTATCTTCATTTAGATTTTTTGGTAGTGAGGCTTGGGCATACATTCTAAATTCTCAACAAAAATCCACAAAGAGAAAAATATGACCACTTATATTTTTTTTCTACTATGAGGATGTTAAGGCATACAAGTTGTTTGATCCTGATTCCATAGAGGTCTTATTTTGACGAGATGTCTAGTTTGATGAGTTCTTTTCGTGGATGGATTCTTCATCACCAGCTTCTCCCTCACTGCCTACTCCTCCCACTTCATCTCTTGAGGAGGATAATTATGATGATCCACCTTCACCACCACCTCTAGATATTCAACCTTTACTTGAGTGGGCTCGCAATACTCTTGATGTTGTTGGATCTTTGGCAGGTGATCCTTTAGATTCCCATCATACTTTTCACATCAGGTGCTAGTCTTTTGAGTCATGCCATTTCAGATGATCCTCAAAAGTTTTTAGATGCAACAAGTACTCTTTAGTGGAATAGGGCCATGGAGGAGGAGTATTCTTCACCGATGAAGAATAATACTTAGGATCTTGTTCCTCTTTCTAAGGGAAGAAAGTTGGTTCGGTGGAAGTGGGTGTACCATACCAAATATGTTTCAGATGGTTCCATTGATAAGTATAAGTCACATATTGCTCCAAAGGGGTTTTCTTAGGTTGAGGGAATTGACTATTCTAAGACCTTTGATCCTATTGCCAAGATGGATTCTATTTTCCTTGTACTTTATCTAACAACTTCACAAGGATGGACAGTATTTCAAATGGATGTGAAGAGTACCTTCCTACATGGTGACCTTCATGGGGAAATTTATATAGAGTAGCCACAGGGGTTTGTACAGGAATCTCCACTAGGTTTTAGACTTTTTCAATCATTATATGGTCCCAAACAAGCCCCTTGTGCTTGATGTGAGAAGATGGACTCTTTTCTACTTTCTTCTAGCTTCACACAATGTCATTATAATCCCATAGTGTACATTCATAGACATGAGGGTGATATTTTGATTCTAGTGATATATGTAGATGATTTGATTCTTATAGATAGCTCATCCTCCATGATTCAGAGTGTTCAGTGAGCTTTTATGGAGTAGTTTGAGATGACAGATTGATGCCTTCCACACTACTTTCTTGGTTTATAGGTTATTCAATCTTTGAAAGAGATTCCCATATTTCAAAAGAAGTATGTTATTGATATGCTTAAGATATTTTGCATGCTTGATTGCAAGCCTAACCCCACACCATTTCTTTCAAGTGTTGTATTATCTTCCACTTTTACTTCTCCTTCAATAGATGCTACATTATATAGGTAATTGGTTGGCAATTTGTTGTACCTAACACATTCTCATCCTGATCTTTCTTTTGTGATTTTTCTTGTCTCTCAGTTTTCACATAATCCACATGAGAGCCATTGGTAAGTTTCCATATATATTTTGAGGTACATTCAGGGAACCACTCACTATGGCCTTCATTATATATCAAGAGCTTCTCAAATTGTCAAGTTCACTGACTCAAATTGGGCTGGTGATGTCAAATATAGGAAGTCTACTTCTAGCTTTATTTTTTTCCTTGGTTCTAGTCCCATTGCATGGTCTTGCAAGAAGAAATATGCTATTGCTTTATCATCTACAGAGGTTGAGTACTAAGCAACAATTTTAGATAGCTAGGAGGTGTTATGGATTTTTCAGTTGATGACTGAGTTTGATTTTCCTCTTGATAGTCCCACTATTCTTTGGTGTAATAATCAGAGTTTCATTCACATTTATCGCAACCCAATGGAACATCAAAGGAAAAAACACATTGAGATCCACATGGACTTCATTCGGAAGATGATTTAGGATAGATTTTTCATCTTAGAGTGCATTCCTATAGAGGAGTAGGTTGCAAACATATTCATGAAACCTTTTACATTGCCTTGTTATCTTCAACTATGATTGATGCTTGGGGTGAATGAAGTTATCCTTGGGGGGTCTTCATGAGGCCTTCCTTCCTTATGTTGAAGACTTGGGTTGTTGGCAACATGAGCATGATGATGTATATTGTGGGGAGATTTTTGAATGGGGAGATTATTAAATATTGATGAGCATGATAGTGTATGGTGTTTTCATTAATGGAAATCCATTATAGAGATACAGTAGTATTGGTTTGGAGAAGACCAAATATTTTGCATATTTACCTAAGTCCCAATGCGTAGTTTCAATGTTATAGTGAAATAATTTTGTGGTTCACATTGCTCTGCTACGAAGAATATGGTCACATGGTTTTGAGGTGATATTGATGCATGTTGAAGGTTTCTAAATCCAAAGATTCAATCTTGTATGTCTTATATAGTTGAAGATAATGTTGACATAGTATTGGCTCTATAATGCCAGTATGATTGGTATAGACTAAATTTTGGCATGCTCTGCATTCCACCACAGATGAATATTTTACTATGTGTTTTTGAGGAAGTGTTTGTGGATGTCAGTAGTGTGTATGCTCAAAGTGGAAAGTTTTTTTGTGGTTCACGTGTCGAGTTGTGAGTGAATAGTTAGTTCATTCATTATTACCTCACCAGTTTTGTTAGATGGTGCCAACCTAAAGGTTTTGAGGTCATGTGGAGTTGAAGTATGTAAGGAGTTGATTTATGAGAGTGATTATAGGTCATGCTTACCTATTTGGGAGGTGTACATGTTTTGGTTTATTCGGAAAGGTGTGTGTGTTGGTTTTTTGAGCTGACAGGTTATGTGGTGCACGATACATCTAATTAGGCTAATCTAATTGATGTTTTGGATAGTTCTGATATGTATACAAGGTTGATTCATTATGTGAATGATGATTGAGGATAAGTGCAGAGTGTGTGTGTGTGTGTGTGTGTGATATGGTGTGGATTAGTGTGAAGTGTAATTGTGGTGAAGTATGAAGTGTGTTAAGTCAATTTTCCAAGCTTCAATGGAATTGTATCTTCAACATATGTCAAATGCATTATTAGCAGTTCATCATTGGCAGTGATCCACCCCTTTTTCTATCTCCTTCTATTCAGGGAAGTGATCCCTTTGGCAATGATCCATTCTCTCTTTTCTAGACAATGAGTCCACTTTTTTTATCAAACATTGTAACCAATTATAATATATTGTGAGATAATCCTCACCATGGTTTTTCCCTTTCAAGGATTTTCCACGTACATCTGGTGTTCTTGTGTTCTTTGATGTGATGCATGTTTTATATGTTCCTTTCATTTACTACAAGTTTAATGTGATTCTTTTAATGGATGTTTAAGATGATAAAGTGAATTATTTTTAGTGAATATTGATTCACCCCCACTCTCAATAATTTGAGTGTTCAACAATTTGTATCAAACCTTGGCTCCTTCAATTGTCTTGATTGTTGAGGTAGATCTTGGAGGTTGAACACATGGCTATAAGGAAGTATGATATCCCTCCAAAAGAGATTATCACTGAAGGGTTTACTGAGGAATACTGTGAGGTTGATATGGAAGAACTCAAATTATCTCTTGATGACTTGGATAAAGCAGAAGCTAAGAATAGAGATCTAAAAAAGGATTTTAATGATGCAAATGAGTGTATCAGGAAGTTGAGAGAGAAACTCAAGAAAGCTACAGAAAGAATCAAGGAAACAAATGAGAATCTCAAGCAATCAAATGAGACTATTGTAGAACGAAGATCCTAGTACCTGCAAGAGACAACAAATAAACACATAATTAGATTCAAATGCAAGTTAAGATCTAAGTTCCCCAAAAAATCCATTTAACTATGCTCAAAATAGGAATAAAACAAGAACACAATGAAAGAAGATAAAAACAAACTAAATCCTATTAAGAACATGCAAACTCTTGATCTTATGGGGGAGTTGGTTCGAATTTGATATGGAAATTGGCCCTTTCCCAACTCTTATGCAAGATTTGATGATTTGATGAATATTTGATCCACTTTGTTGAAGATTGAAGTATGCTCCAAGATGAAAATCTGCATAACCTAGTTAAGACTTTGATGAAATGGATGAGAATTGCTACGCTTGAGTATGAATTTGAGTATAGTAAGTTTGCTCAAATTGTGGATGATCTAAAAATGACTATAATAATTCTACTTGGATTGTGGATGATGAAATGAGGAGAGAAATCTCTTATTTATAGAATGACAAGTTGGAGAAATGCCCAAAATGAAGCAATCTGGGACTAACTTTCAACCAATGGCAAGGTGCCACTTGTCAAGAGATGGGTGGATGAAGGATGTGCACTTGGATTTGAATTAAAATTTGAGAGAATATTCCTCCTGTTAGAAGATTAATCTTTACTTGGTAAAGGTTATTCTTTAATTGTAAGTATTTATTAACTTGTAGGAATATTCCAAAGGAATCCCTACAAGTATTTTTTTCTTTTTGTCATCTCACACATGTGTGAGGATGGCTTATTTTTAATTCCTTTATTAAGGAATATTTGTAGCCACCTCCTTAAGAGGTGACACTTTGCACACACATAGATGAATGGTGGCATTCATTGAGTTGGGAGTTACATTCTAACTCCTCCTTCTCACCTCTACTTATTGAGGTGCCTCTCCTCTCATTCTTCAAGACTCATGCAAGCAAGCTAAGGTTGAAGCTCTCTCCCTTTGTATTATTCTTTAGGCATTTTGCCTCCATTCATAATATTGGGGTTTTTTCTTGTTTTTCCTCTTTAATGTACCTTTTCTTATCTCTTGCTTTGGTGATGGTTGGTTTGGCTACTCACCTGACATTTGGTAATCTCTTTTCCTTCAAATAATTGTTCATTCCATTAAGTACTTTCTCATTGTTTCCTTTTCTGGTCACCTTTCACTCCTATTTATTCCTGATGTTGAGAGAAAATAAGGATTTAATAAAATGAATTAAATCTATTTTCAAGGCAAAGCTAGAGTATGTATTATGAATTAAGGATTAAATTAATCAAAGGTTAAATTAATTTAACAGCAGGATTAGATGATGTGACAAATTTGACTTAGGTTTATGGGTTTATTTAAATCAAATATGAGAAGAATGTGATTTTAGACTTAGTTAAATAAATATTTTGTTTTATTTAACTAAAGGGGATGGTTGGTTAGCTTAAATTAATGGCATCCCAATAGTGTTTCTTATGTAATTTTAGCCGTAAAATGGATACCAAAATTATTATTATTAACTAAATCTTCATACTTGGGTACCATGTTTCAAACTGTAGTGAATTGAAGCATAAAAATCAAAGTCTCTATCAAATTTTGTCTATATTCGCAAAATATATTTTTCAGCCCTGGAATCAAATTGTACCTCTTTTTCGGTCTCCCACTTAAAAATAGATTTTTTGTAGGCAAACAAACATTTTAAAAAGTGACGCGACAATCAGATAAATCTTTATAAATTTTTTCCATGCAGCGATACCTAATTATTTCAAATTTCAGATTCAGGAACTCATATCTAGCGCTTCCCTTGGTTTACATAGTTTTATTTCAAATTTTTTTCCTTAATCGCTCGTCAAATTAATTATTACATCTTGCATACGCTACTTCTGTGATAACGATAACTTTTGTATATGTCAAAATTTAATTTATTTTTTGTTGATCAAGGACTTTCAATATCTAGTGCACTCATATTTCAATTTTACTACCCTGCCTTTTTCCCGCATGTGGAAGAACAAAGAAATTCAGCTCTTTCGATGAAAACCATGTTTAATAAAACCTGCTTGTAAATGCATAACAAACTGCCAAAAAAATATTGGGTGTACTCATATCTTACAAAGATGTTCTAAGGAATACCATAATCATTTGAAATAAATCTTTTAAATGAATTCATTTGATCCCCCAAAACAAACGCGATTCTTTATTAAAGATTTTGATGGTGTAAAGGAGACGATTATAGGTGAAAATAAAAACTAGCTGCAGGTTCGAGAACTGGCTGGGTTTGACCAAGACGCATCAAACCCTCTTCAATTGGAATCCTTAAAATGGAACTTTTTAAGGCTTAAATCATTATATTTTCTAAAAATATGTGATTTCAGCTAAAATGTGTTCCTCTCAGGAATTGTAAACCACTATTATGATAGCACCATTAAACAAGGTTTAATTTATTTAATTTAATAGATAGACCTTAGATATTTAATCAAATTAAGGGAATTATTTAATTAAATATGGACATAGAGTTAATTAGATCAGATAGATTGATTTAATTAACAAGAGAGAAAGACTTAATTAGATAAAATGACTTATTTAATTAAGAGAGGAAGATTGATGATTTTAATCAAATAAAGGTATTTGATTAAATGGTTATATTGAGGGATGATTTAGGATGAAATGGTGTTAATAATCAGGATCAATTATGTCGGTATATTTTCGATGTCTACAACTATCACCAGTCTAAAAGTACAAGTTGAAGAAGGAAAAATAGTTGAAGACTGCCTGAATTTCAAGTTAAGAGACAAATCTGAAGAATGTTCAAACCTTGAACAAGAGATTGTGACTTTGAGATCAGATCTAGAGAAAGAAAAGATTCAAGATGACAAATTCAAGAAGAGATCCACCCTACTTGATGAAATGATTGCAAATTAGAAGAATTCTAAGGTCAAATAAGGTTTAGGGTTTGAAAAAGGAGAAAGTTCAAAGGTAAATCAGACACCAAAAAATGTTGAAAAGAAGAATGACAAGAAGAAAATACAGGTCCAAAACTAGAAGAAAGAATTCAAAAGACCTATCAAACAACATGTTGCACAAAGGTATTCATGTTTTAATGGTTACTGTTTTTGCTACAATAGGTTTGGACATAGAGTTGTAGAGTGTAGAAGCAGAATGAATCAAAATACTCAATCATATTTTGGTCAGTGCTATATATGTAATAGATTTGGTCATAAAGCCAGTGAATGCAGAAGTCAAATGATGAATGGTTAAAATAATGGTATTATGTTCCAAACTTTTAATGGTTATTGTTATACATGTAATGGATTTGGGCATAAGGCTTTTGAATGTAGATCTAAAATTGCAAGAAGTAAGTTTGTTCAGCAAAAAGGTGTCATATGTCACAAGTACAACAAAGCAGGACACATAGCCAAGTTTTGCAGAAGAAAGAATGTTAAACCATTTGTTTCACAAAAGAAGAAGACTACTCTGATAAAGAAGAAGACTGATCTAGTTGAGATGAATAAAGAAATGAACAAGATCTAGAAGAAGAAAGAAGAGAGTGAAGTGAAAAGTGAGTCTATGGCAGCCCTTGTTGAAGATGTTTCCTTCGAAAGCTAGATGAAGAGCTTTGGTTCATAGGGAGTTTTAGCAAAAAATATTCTAACCCCTGCCAAAGATGTGGTGTTGATGCCTTCAACACACTGGTACATGTGTAGATTAACATGGTTGATTTGTTGATAGTATTTTTGGTATGAAATTTCTTGTTGTGAAGATTTGTGGAGTGATTGAAGGTGCCTATGATAACACAGTGAAGGTTTTCCAACTTTTTGACCTAATTCTGTCAACTAAAATCAATACATTTTTAGGTCATCCGTAAATTTTTTATATGTGATTTTGCATATGATTAAGTCATTTTTAATTAAGAAATTGAAGTGAAGAGAAGAGAAAAGGTGATTTGAAACAAGTTATTATGTGAAACCCTACTGACAAAGAAATTACAAGGTATTTATCAGTTCTTTCCTAATCCTAGTTTTATAAGTGATTCAATATGTTTACTCCACAAGTGATTGATTTCTTGGAGCAACTAAGACCTTAATTTAAGAAATACCCTTATAAATCAATGGAGACGGACCTTAAGGGAGCATTTTTTAGGGTTCCATATGGTGTGATGCACACAGAGGATGTGAAAATCTATATCTGTACAAAAATTGAAGAATATGATCATGCAAAAATAGCAGAGTATTGGGTGAATGAATTGATAGGAGATGATTTTGAACTAAAACTTGAATTTGAGAGCTTGACAGAGAAGAAATTGGATGTTTGGATTAATTTTCCCGATTTTTTCTATGTGGATAAGTGGTTCAAGTATGTGCTCAATAGAATTCATGATAAGTTCATGTGGTTGGATATGTTGCATATGATTACCAATAAAGGTTCTTATAGGGATATGCTCAAAATGACTTGTTTTGATAATGAAGGCCATGAAGAATGAAATGGTAATGAAGATCACTGGAGTGAAATTTGAAAAATGTTCCCTAATGGTAAAAGATATTAATGATCTAGCTATAAAGTATGCATTGATGGTGATTAGATATGAGATATTTTATACAAACATGGAGAACTCTATGTTAGCTACCACTATTTGCATTGCTCACCAAATGGTGAAAGGTTTAGATATTGATTTGTGTGAATTCCTAAGACAATAATTTATGGAGAATCTTTTCAAGACCAAGGAATCTTGGTACCTCTTCCAATATGGTGCCCTAATTATATGTTTTTTGTTTTAATTAGAGAAGTTCCCACTGCAAATAATATTGTGTGGTTGGACATCATTCCTATTGTAATTCAAATTAGAGACCACTTGAGAAGGTTAGGGAACATAGAAACCTAAAATTCTATGTTGTGGGGTTTCTTCAATAATTTTTAAGGAAAAATGAAAGAAATATAAAATTCTAAAAAGTGTATAGTTGAGAAGTACAAGAATGATATAACCTTCATGGTTAGCAGAGATCACTGCATTATGGAAGCAGTTGAACCTAGAACTATTTGGGTTTTAGATCTTGGGTATGAAGTAACTAAAGCAGAACTTACCAGTTTTGTTGAAGTTGTGTTGAGCAAGCCAAGAGATCCATCTGTGGACAGATTTCACATATTTGTAGAGAAATCTAGTTAGGTGAGTCTAGAGAAGAATGAGGACATTGAGAAGAATGTGGAGAAGATGAAAGAAGAGTTTTAAGGGATAGTGAACCCACCTAAGGATTGTGTGGAGAAAATTAAGGCCACATCTATTGCTCTGCAAGGCACTCCAAACACAAGAAGGTCAGCTAGGATCTCTTCTCCCTCTCCAAATGTACTAAGACCTCTAGAACAAATGGTACAGGAAGTTCAAAGAAGAAAGAACCATCTAGCCCATCCATGGAACAAATGCCTCCTAAGATGAGAAGAAAAGAAAAGGCCACTAGAGAAAATACATTAGTTGCGAGGATGAGGAAGATATAGAAGAAGGACAATAACTAATTCGAAATAAGAAGTCTCAATCATTTGTAGAAGAGACTAGTGCAACAAGGACAAGTTGATATGATAAATATTTCTCTCCTACACAAGCTACAACTTGGTGATGTAGTTCATGCCTCCACAAGGAAGGAAATACTTCAAACCCACCAAAAGAGTGTAGAATTGATTGAAGAAGTTGTTAAGGTGTTGCAAGAAGGTATTCTTGGTGCAACTATTGATGATTCATTATCTGGTGTGTAGAAGTTTAAGTTTTTGTTAGATTCTTTAAAGGATTAATCTATAGGTCTAGAAGAGAAATTAGAAAAAAAAAATGGCAAATTAGATCAATGACAAGAGATTGACTGGAGTATTTGATAAGTGCAGTGTTGCACATGGCAAGTTGCAAGTCAACTTGAAAGATGTACATAAGTGCTTGGATGAAGCAAAAAAATTGTTTCAATTTTACTTAAAATGGCCTAACTCTACAAGGAGCATAAAGGACCAAATGGACTCAATAGAATCACAAATTACATAGGCCTTTAGTACTTACGATCCAACAAATGATGCAAATGGTGCAACAAGGGAAGCAATAGAGAATCTGCATAGACAATTCTTCCCACTCCAAGAATAGAAAGAAAAGATCATTATGCAGTATAGCTAGCTTAGAGATTTGGTAAGTGTAAATCTTACATCTTTGACTGGAGTGTTAGCAAGTGAAAATAAGGTAGTGTAGAAGAATTTGGTTCCTAGTACCCTAGATGAAGGAGAAGATCTTGTTATTCAATTTGAGAATCAGTGCAGTATACTTTCCTTTTCCAAGAAGGATTGGGAGATAGGAAAGAAGGATTGGGAGGTACACCTTGCAAAATTGCAGGTGTCTAACGAGGGTGTTTTTCCCTCTAATAGTTGAATGTGCACATTTCTATTTTTTTTTATGCAATTTTTTATTTCTATGTACATATGTGGAAGTAGTGGATAAGTATTGTATTACATTTTTGTCAATTTTGATGGATAACATTGTTAGGGGAAGCCACTCTAATGTAAATTGTTAGACAAGTGTGTTGTATAGTAAAGGGGAGTTACTCCCATGTGTATACACTTATATGAGTTAAGGGGGAGTATGTATGTATGTTTAGTGAGCCCTTTTCCCTTGATGTCAAATGGGGAGAGTAATAAAGGTGGAGAGTAGTTTTAGAGTAGTTTGAGCAGTTTTGGTTTTGGAGAGTGGGATTGTGCTGCTATCAATGACAAAGGGGGAGATTGTTGAAGACTTGGGTTGTTCACAACATGAGCATGATGATGTATAGTGTGAGGAGATTATTGAATGGAGAGATAGTTGAAGATTGATGATCATGATAGTGTATGGTATTGTCATTGATGGCAACCCATTCTAGGGATATAGTAGTGTTGGTCCAAAGAAGATCAAATGTTTTGCAGATTTTCCTAAGTCTCTTGTGCAGTTTTAGTGTCATAGTGAACCAGTTTTATGGTTCACATTGATCCACTATAAAGAATTTGGTCATGTAGTTTTGAGGTAATGTTGATGCATGTTGAAGGTGTCTAAATCCAAAGATTCAAGCTTTTATGTCTTCTGCAATTGAAGATAATGTTGATAGAGTATCGGCTTTATAATGACAATATTTCTGGTATAGAATGAATGTTGGAATGCTCTGCATTCCATCATAGATGAATATTTTACTTTGTGGTTTTGAGTAATTTTTTATGGATGTCAATAGTGTGTATGATCCAAGTGGCAAGTGTTTTGTTGGCCCGTGTGTCGAGTTATGAGTGAAAAATTGGTTCATTCATTATTACTTCACCAGTTTTGTTATATGGTGCCAAATTAAATTTTATGGGGTCACGTGGAGTTGAAGTATGGAAGGATCGGATTTGTGGGAGTGATTATAGGTCATTTCAACCTATTTTTGAGGTATACACATTTTGGTTTATTTGGCAAGGCATGTGTGTTGGTGTTTTGAGCTGACAGGTTATGTGGTGCATGGTACATCTAATTAGGTTGACCTAATTCATGTTTTGATAGTTGTGATATATATAAGGTTGACTCATTATGTGAATGATGATTTAGGATAAGTGTAGAGTGTGTGTGTGTGTATAAGATCTAGTGTAGAGAAGTGAAAAGTGTAATTTTGGTGAAGTATGAAGTGTGTTAAGTCAATTTTTTGAGCTTCAATGAAACTGTATCTTCAACATATGTCAAATGCATTATTAGTAGTTCATCATTGACATTAAGCCACCCCTTCTTCTATATCTTTCTATTTAGGGTAGTGATCCCTTTGGCAGTGATCCACTGGTAGTGAACCATTCTCTCTTTTATAGATAGTGATTCCTTAGACAGTGAGTCCACCTTTCTATATCAAATATTGTAATTGGTTAAATATATTGCGAGCTAATCTTCACCATGGTTTTTCCCTTTCAAGGGTTTTCCATAAACATCTGGTGTTATTGCGTTCTTTTATGTGATGAATGATTTAAATGTTCCTTTCATTTACTATAAGTTTAATGTGATACTTTGAATGGATGTTTAAGTTGATAAAGTGAATGAATTTCAATGAATATTGATTCACCCCCCCTCTTAGTATTTTAAGTGTTTAACACCTTCATGTTTTCTTTCTACATGCTTTCATCTCATTTTGGAGAGGAGTTTTCCCATGAGGTTTTCACCTTTTCTCCACTTTTCAAAGATCTTTAGTTGTACATGGGTGCCTCATCAAGCCTAGTTGTTAGGACCCATCTTTGTTTTCATGCAGTCTTCCTTAGTTTTTTAGCTTCTCCCTAAGTTCATCTTAAGGGGTGGTGTTAGAGTAATAGGTTAATCACCTAATTAATTAATTCATATTGATCAATTAATTAGGTTCCATTTTCTTTACTCAAGCTAAACTTAGGGTTTTCTTTTTTGCATTATTAAATTAGCTTATGTTATTTCATTGCATAGGATTGTGACACTTGTCACATGCTAATTTAATCCTCTCCTAGGGTTTCACTTCTATAGATTTTATCTCCTTTTCGTAAGGACTGATTTATCATTGTAATCATTCATTTAGGTTTTTTGTATCAATTAATTATTTGGCTATTGAGCATTATTGTTCCTTTGATCTCCTCTTTTGTGATAGGATATTTTCTTGTAGGTGATCTTTAGGTTATGTGGATTTGATTTTGCAATTTCAGTAGTTTTGGGCCCTAAACCAATGGAGAATGATGCCACCCTAGTATGGAATCAGGCTACCCCAATAGTGTGACATACTTTTAGACTATCCAATTTGTTGGAAACTTGTGTTGTCATTGATTTCAATAGAGTGTTGTTGCATTGATGTCAAGCCCTAAGGAAGAAAGTGTGTTCAAGTGTGTTGGTTGCATTATGTTTTCATTAGTATTGTTACTGGTGTCAACCTCTAATGTAGAAATGATGAGTAAGTTCTTGTGGATATCAACCTTGTGTGGTTGAGATTCTGAGAAGGTGTTGCAGATGTTGATATGGTGTTTGTGGTGCTTAGTTTCCAAGTGTTTTTGAGAAAATTTGAATAAAAGATAATTTAGTGTGTCAGAGTGGTGTTCAGTGTTTTGCTTCATATTTATTATGTATTGTAGCTTTGCTAATGCAGTTTGGAATTGATGAAAAATGGCTCTCTTTTTTTAAGTGACTTTACATTTGGGAAGCGCCAAATTTGGAACTCACCAAATGGCTAAGTTGTTTGGTGAGCACAAAATGGTTAATTTCACATTTTTTAACAAATTCCAGCACCTTTTTTGTGTCACAGATTGGTGCACACACTCGAGGGGAATATGGGAAGATAAAGAGAGAGGTAGAGATAGAGATGGAGAGGGAGGTATGGAGAGGTAGAGAGTTAGGTATAGGGATGGATGGAGAGAGAGAGGGCTAGGGAGAGAGATAGAGGTAGATAAATTTATGGATAGAGAGAGAGAGAGAGAATTATATATAGAGAGGGAGAGAGGGAGAGATAGAGAGGGATGAAGAGATAAAGGGTGAGATGGAGATAATTAGAGAGATAAATTGAGACAAAGAGAGGGGGAGAGAGAGAGAGAGCAGGAAGATATAGGGAAATATGGGAAGAGAAAGAGAGAGGTAGAGATAGAAAGGGTGAGATAGAAATAATTAGAGAGACAAATAGAGATAGAGAGAGGGAGAGAGAAAGAGGAGGATATAGGGAAAAATGGGAAGAGCAAGAGAGAAAGAGGTAGAAATAGAAAGGGGCAGATAGAGAGAGAGGGAGAGGGGGAGAAAGG